>LBNU01019432.1:171797-202877 GCA_014162995.1 Artemisia annua
AATATATTTCTCGAGTTATCTCACGTTTCGAGTTTACCTGTTTATTTCATTGATTCAACTTTCAACTAGTCAAAGTCTAAAATAATAACGTGTCTACTTGGCTTGTCGGGATCACACAAGACTAGGGAGTCTAGGTGACACCCGACACGCTCAAACCAACACAAGCATCACTAGTACTCCTAATGACAATCTAATCCGCAATCCAAAACACAACTCAACCATTAATCCTACTCCCCGTCAAATCTAATCCACCACAACAACATTATTATTATCAACACCTTGCCGAGACCCTAGTGGTCTCGGCTTCTATCCCTTCGGCACCAAACAACGACAACGACAACAATAACGATAACTCCATACTCGCCGAGACCCTAATGGTCTCGGCTCTACCTCTAGCCAACACAACAACAACATCAACTCAAACAACAACAGCGACAAGAACAATAACAAGGACACAAGAACAACCACATCAACACAGCAACAACAACCATCGCCGAGACCTTAGTGGTCTCGGCCTTAGCTCTCGACAACACCCTTCACAACCAAACCCATCATCCAAAACAAATCCGCGACTCCTAACCTAAAACCGTATCTAAAACCACGAGACAACAACCACAACACGAAACCAATCTATGTCTAACCTAAACCCATCACAAATCCGAGTCATATACACAATCGAATACAAAACAACCATGGCCGAGAGCCTAGTGCTCTCGGCATCATTTATTCGATCAAAACCCAAAACCAACACAACACAACTCGATACCAAACACATTATTTATCTCCTTTTTTATTCATTATCTCCTCGTTATTGTTGAAAACCCTTGAATCCCGTAAGGTTGTGGGTCACACCGAGGCAAAACACTTCGAGAGTGTCGGGTTGAAGCCACCTTCGTGGTAGTTACCCAGAAGCACGAGAAAGGATTTGATTGTGGGTGTGATTCGAGGATAAAACTCGAGTAAAAATGGTGTTAGGGTTAGTTTTATCGCGCGTGTAGTAGCTCGCAAGAAAGAGGGTACGAAAATATGAAGGATGGTGGTGGCGGTGTAGCACCACTCGCGGCGGTGGTGGTGCTATGGCCGGATTATGGCCGGAAAATAGAGAGAGGTGGGGTGGAGGTAGGTGTCGGCTGAAAGAAAAGAGAGAGGGAGGAAGAAAATAAATGAAACCCTAAATTTTTATAACATTAGTATTTATAGGGTGAGTGGAGTGAATGGGGACTCCTAGCAAACCCTATCGCTCCCTCGGGGACCAATATTGCCAACTCTTTATATTTTTAATGAAACGAGAACGAGACCAATAAAACGCACGATATTTATATCCCGAGCACCCGAAAGTATTTCCATATATTTTAGTTACGTTTTTACATAAATGTCGATTACAAACACGTATAACTTTATTCCTCGTCACCCAAAATAATTAATATTTGTGCTTTATCCGTTTTAGAGTCAAATCTCGTGTAAAATAGTCAAGACCACATATCAATGACTTAAGGACTGCAGATAGGCTTATATATCGAGTANATATTTTTAATGAAACGAGAACGAGACCAATAAAACGCACGATATTTATATCCCGAGCACCCGAAAGTATTTCCATATATTTTAGTTACGTTTTTACATAAATGTCGATTACAAACACGTATAACTTTATTCCTCGTCACCCAAAATAATTAATATTTGTGCTTTATCCGTTTTAGAGTCAAATCTCGTGTAAAATAGTCAAGACCACATATCAATGACTTAAGGACTGCAGATAGGCTTATATATCGAGTAGGATATCAAAATCCGAAATTTGCGGGTTGTCACAGTCCCACCTCCTTAGAAGAATCGTGTCCTCACGATTCAATTCCAGTTACTCATCAGGTTCTGAAAGAACAGGCACATACGCACGAGGATTCATCCTCACGTTCACTACGCGAGTTTAGGATCCTTTAGCGAGTTTCGACGAACTCTATCGATAGGAATGCGACTAAATGAAAGTCGTCAAATTCCAAGGTTCAAGATTCCAATAGATCAACAGGGTTTGAATGTTACGATATTAAAATTTCTCCAAGAGGAACAACAACGGCCTCAATGGCAAGTCATCACTTAGATTGTAGACGTAAGATCGTCGCGAATGCTGCTGAGTTCCGNTGCAGTCATAAGACTGTCGTGAATGCTGTCGAGTTTTGACGATAGCTCAGACGTGTGAGCTACCAACCTAACTCTAGCAAGAATCTGAAAGGATCGATACAACAAGAATTCATAAAGTTTACGTCGTCAGGGTTTCTAATCATCCACGGGTAGCGTACATCTCCGTTCTGCTTTCGAACGATCTTCTTGATAGATTACGTACAAATTCAAGGTCAGAAAGTTGGGTATCTCCATCTTTATCCAACAAGTCGGCGATCGGCACTCGTGACCATAGAGGATCTTTTGCAGTGCCATTGGAAAACCGAAATAGTAGGTAAGAGAGAAATTGACCAACAGGAGGTGAACGGATTAAGTAGGATTACCAATAGATACTCAGGTAGAGGTCGGGATTCGTTTCCCGAGGTCTAGCTTACGATATAGCAGTAAAATAAAATCGACAAAAGGATTTGTGAAACGGCTCATAGGATAATAGGAAAACAACCCCTTGTTTAAAATTTACAGGAAAGTCAATTCTCAATTTTCATCTTGATTTCATAATCTTGCAGCAAGGCAGTAAAATATTTTATGAAATCATCTCATTAAGTTATTTGTAAAATAACTTACAGGGTATCAAGGAAACATTTCACCTTTTATAAAATGGTAGTTAGGTCAAAATTTCGATATTTAGGATAGTAGTAAGGTTGCATTTAAATCCATAGCATGACAAAAATATTTTATGAAATCGTCTTGTGAGACAATTTCGTAAAATGGTTTGTGAGATAACAAGAAAAACAGTTATCCTTTATCCAGTAGTGGAAAAACCAAAATTTGGATTTTGTGAAATAACAGTAAACATCTTGTAACATGTCAACATTTTGTAAATTACTTTTCAAAGCAGTTTCACTATCCAATAAGAGAGCAAAGATAAAGAATATTTCCGAGGGACGAGTGAAAGAAATAGGCGGTTGTCCCAAGGATCGTGATTCAAGTTACCTCTCAAAATCTCAAGAATTCTGTTACGCACGAAATCCTTTCGGATTGGGAGGTTTAACAAGTTTAAAGTACAACTCCATAAGAGAATTGTCGATTGCTACAAGCAATCGGTTAGAGTCGATTGACTCAGTGTGATACGTACGTTAGAGGTGGAAAGTACAACCTCAATTGAACATCGTCGCTAAAACAGCATCGATTGAGAAAAATGAATATCCTCAACTAAGAAATGAATAACGTCGATTAAGTTAACGAACATCGTCGATCGAGGAAGTGAATGTCATCGATTAAGAAAATAAACATCCTTGGTTAAGAAAATCATCATTTGGGTAGCTTACTTCGATGGAATAAACTTTCCCATCCTCGAGCAAAATCACCAAAACCTTAAACCTCGTAACAACTTGATTTTAGCTTAATCTCGCAACTCATCAAACAAGAACTATCACGAGATTCGACCGTGTAACAAGTTGTTAAGAAATAAAAATTTAACGTCGTCGATGATTTGGCTCAATTCAAGAATTGCTCAAAACAACGAATAGGTACTTACGGCTAAAATTCAATATTCATTATACGGTTTCGAGCACAAGCTTAGAGTAGAGGGGACTGTGACTAGATCGCAGAATGAAACGAGGCTAAATGCCAATTCACAATTCGAAACGAGATCGAAGATCACAGAATACCATAATCCAAATTCGAAACCCAGAACGTACTCAAAATCAATTCCATCAATATCCGAAAGTCACGTCAAGACATAGTCGGAGTTCAATCAAAATACACTCAAAATTAAATCCAAACGTATCCAAAGTTAAATCCAACGTAGTCGGAATCAGATCCATAACGATCAAAACCGAATTCAAAATATCGAAAGTCCACTTGGGACGAAATCCGGAAATCAATTCAATTACGAAGTTCGAAATCAAATCCATACGTGACCAAAATCAAATTCAAACAATAGTCCAAACCAAAATTCAATACTTTCAATAAAATCGACGAGGCTCAATACGATAAGCAACTCGGATTCAAATGATGCCAATAGGGTCTAGCCGACCCAAGGCGAAAATGCGCTCGACGGCGACAAACAGGAATTCCATGTAAACGAAGACGTTTAGTGGTGTTAGAAGCATTACGATTCATACGGTGTTGCGATGCCAATGTGTCGTGTGCAAATGCAGGCTTAGGTGTTGAGTTCAATGCTTGTGTGTGCACGCAACTTATCATTCCTAGAGGCAAACTCTAACCCGAACATAATGCTGTTGTAACTACCCTCAGTATCACAAAATTCACCTCTGAGCCAGACATAGGTGATCAGGCCATGTCCAACTGTCCCTGGTTGAATGTGGGTGATCAAGCTACATTCAGCCGAGGTTCAATGAATTTTGAAACACTCAGCCTAGTCACGCTAGTAATATGTCCTTTATCCCAAATCATTCCAAATACCACGACTAGTGTGCAAAGTCAACAAGTCGATAATGAGATTACGCAAGGGAATAGCGTAACTCGGAGATAAATGCGGTACTTGCATAAGCATGTGGAAATGCTCATGGCGAATAGTTAAGATAGGCGGATATGAATGAAATATCCGAAAGAAAGGCACACACTACTACGATTATATCCTCATACTCGTCAATCATATCATACTCAATTCATCACATACATCAACAAATATCTCATCAAATGTATTCTCAGTTATCTAATCAACTACATCCTCAAGAAAATATTACGCGAGGCATCAGCTTGGCAGGCAGGCACGTAGCGGTCATAGGTTTTAATTTTCACAAAAGTGGTTATAGTTTGGGTTTTAAAATGCCCAATTCTCTATAACCTAGGCTCTGATACCAACTGTAACACCCCCAAAATTCGGGTCTAGCGGAAGCATACATGCATTGGGGTGCTACTAAATTGGTATCACAACACAAGACGCAAAGAATGGTTTTTATTTCATTAATATAAAATAAAAGTTGTCATGTAAGACATAAAGTTTACATGATATAAAATAGTGCGGAAATAGGCCCATAAAATAATTGTAGTAGTAGTCCCAAATGTTCATCAGAGTCGCCTATGACCATGCCCGTTGCCAAGCGCCTTCAATTAGTGAGCTAACGCCTTAAACCTGAGAATACACGCTAAAAGTCAGCTTACGCTGGTGAGTCCATAGAGTTTAAGTTACAAAATCAGTTTGGGACCTGAAAAGTTTTAGTGCTATGTGTAACTAGAGTAGGTGTAGACTCACACAATCACAATCACAATCTCAATCACAATCTCAATCACAATCAATCAATCGTTTATCATCTTAGGAAAGATGAATGGTCATAGTGAGCAGGCCTCTCAGCGGTCACTAGTCAGGCTACAGCAAGGAACCACCCAAGACTGCCCCAAATCTAGGCCGCGATAGCGTCTATTCCAAACTAGGGTCAAACGCCCTAGCTCTAGGTCAACGGCTACCATTGTCTACCCTTAACTAGTCCACACATGTAGCAAAACAATTGTAGCAGGTCCAAGTAAAACAGTTTGAGCTCGAAAGCTCTCATACAAACAGGCAAGCACATAATGCCTTCAAATACTTAATTCAAATACTTCGATAAATCATTCAATAAATCAATCAATCAATCATCAATTAATCATTCAATCATTCAATCATTCAACTTAATCAAATCGTTCACGTATTCAAGTAAGCNTCACAATCACAATCTCAATCACAATCTCAATCAATCAATCGTTTATCATCTTAGGAAAGATGAATGGTCATGGTGAGCAAGCCTCTCAGCGGTCACTAGTCAGGCTACAGCAGGAACCACCCATGTCTGCCCCGAATCTAGGCCGCGATAGCGTCTATTCCAAACTAGGGTCAAACGCCCTAGCTCTAGGTCAACGGCTACCATTGTCTACCCTTAACTAGTCCACACATGTAGCAAAACAATTTGTAGCAGGTCCAAGTAAAACAGTTTGAGCTAGAAAGCTCTCATATAAACAGGCAAGCACATAATGCCTTCAAATACTTAATTCATATACTTCGATAAATCACTCAATCAATCAATAAATCAATCATTCAATCATTCAACTTAATCAAATCGTTCACGTATTCAAGTAAGCAATCATTTCATTTAGTAAAAGAGCATGTATTCTCCCCCAAAATAGTTATGAAAACTTATTTAAAAGAAGGGGGCTATGAACTCACCTTAGCCACAGCAATGCAAGAATCACAACGGACACAACTTGGCATCAAGAGTAAATCACAACAATATTCCAAAGATTGGTACGAAACCGACGAAGTCTTCTATAAGCAAGGCTTATCCCAATGCGAACTCCTCAGCGACGAACCAATCTCCATAAGATAATTACTCCCATTATTACCCAAATATTACGTCGTCAACTCATTCGTTATCCGTTCAATAGTGTTTGTGTTTGCGTTTGGTATCATTGTGTGTGTGTGTGTGGTGAGAACACGACGTATACTCAAGTGAACTCACGCCAATACTTAAACAAGCGAAAACATCAAGAATCGAGACAAGACTCGAGAATACTCACACCAAGAGGTGAAAAATGTTCGACTTAAATCAAAACGAGTCAAAGCTCAATACGAAACATACGGGTCGAACTACATCATCCATCCAAGACAATCATACTTAAATGGTCTACTAGGTCAACCTTATGGTCAAAGTCAAACCTTAAGTAACCAAGACTTAACACGAGAAATCGTACGAATTATTGGATACTTATCGTATTTGCTAATACAATAGTCCAACAATTCCATCAATGTACTTGTTAATTCATAGTTAACTCACACTTAGTAAAGATATGGTAGGTCGTAGGATGGGTCACCTATTAATATTCTCCCTCGACACGCTCGTTGTATACTAATTGAATTTAACCACTCAATTAGTTCGTTAATCGTGCCAAGTGATAATATTAATACCAACCAATCCATAACTCGACACTAACCAAGTACATATCTCAATATCTCCTTAAAGGTAAGTCTCGATAAACGTGTCCTCGAAGCGATTAATAACTCGTTAGTAACAAATTAAATACCGTTTCGTTTATTAATTCCATAAATTATTAAATATCGTTGTTTTAGTTATTTAACGTTTTCTTTCTAATTTAGAAATATTAATTAACGTTTTGACGTCGCTTAATATTCCTTATTAATTAGAAAACATTATATAACTTCTCATCGTCATTTAATATTATCGTTAACTTATAAATATTAAGTAACAAATCTTAAATCGTTAGTTAATATTTAAAGTCAACTATTATATAAGTGTATCATTAATCATCTCATTATAATTATATTCTCGAGTTATCTCACGTTTCGAGTCACTTTTATCAAGATTCAACTAGTCAAAGTCTAAAATAATATCGTGTCTACTTGGCTTGTCGGGATCACACAAGACTAGAGAGTCTAGGTGACACCCGACACGCTCAAACCAACACAAGCATCACTAATACTCCTAACCCCATATACGCAACCCAAATCACAACTCAAAACTTAATCCTACTCCCCGTCAAATCTAATCCACCACAATAACATTATTATCATCAACACCTTGCCGAGACCCTAGTGGTCCCGGCTCTACTTCTCAGCCAACACTACAACAACAACAAATCCGAATGACAACAACGACAAGAACAAGCAACGCAAAACAACAACAACATCAACATATCAACAACAACTACCCTAATAATCATCAGCTTGCCGAGACCCTAATGGTCTCGGCTTCCACTTCTCGGCTAACAGATGCCCACACGGACCCCCATGGTCTCGACCAAAACACAACAGCAACACAACAACGACAACAATAACAATTCAACTCCACCACCGGATCCAATCCTAAACCTAAACCCTAACCAAATCCGAACAACCCGACTCATAATCATCTAACCCAACAATAGCCGAGAGCCTTGTGCTCTCGGTATCACTCATTCGACCAAAGCAAACAACCCAACTGAAGAACACAACACAAAATCAATGATACCAAACAACCTTTAAGCTCATTTGGTTCAAGTCCAATAAGTTCACATTGTCCAACGTCCATTGTCCAAATCAATACGCATCCAATAGTTTAGTCCAAACATTTAATCCGTTAAATATCCGTACTAGTTCAATTCAATGACAAAAGTCCAAATTAAATGTCAAATCCCAAATAATCCGAAACTTACCAATATCTCAAGTCAAAATAATGAGTTCCGTTAGTAGTATACATAATAACCAAATTATTACCTAGGTTAAATAAGATTACTCCATCATTAATCACAAGTTAGATATATTTTTGACGAAACCATTAATAGTAATCTCTAATTTATTTAATTAGACACTACTAATATATCATGAATTTTATGGTAGGCTCACTAGCTCAATCCTTAACCAAATGTACACTTTATAACATATAAGTGAAATGGAAAATAAGTTTTTAAAAACAAATGTGACCCTAATACTGAAACAGACGAAAGCCATATATAACTTTTCTTGTTTTATTCCTTGGTGTTTTCATTATCAAACCGGGCCTAGACAAACCCTTCGGGGTTGCGGTCGATTCAACCGCGAGACCAAACAGCAAAAATCTACACACTTGAACTAACAAAATATGGGTTTGCTATCTAACTGAGAATCAAAAGACCACAAAATCAGCCTTTTAACTTATGAGTTATATTTTGTTAAAATGAGTCAAAGTAATTTTGCAACTAAGTAACTTAGCTCAACTGTGACCAAAACAAATAATTACACCCAACCAAAACGTGACCACAAACCTTATGAATTTTCACCACACGAAACTCAACTGAGAATGCTATTCTTAATCCATTTTTAACCACAACTAATACTTCAATTTTATTTCAGTTTTCTAATCCATTTAATCCACAAAATCGGTAGACACATTTTTAATCTCTTTTATCCCACGAAAACTATAACACCATACCAATAATCGGAAAATAAATAGGCAAGACTAGGGGTGGTTTTACCATACCACTCGGATAACGAGAGAGGTGGATGTAGGAGACGGTAGTGGTGTCTTCTCGAGTACTACTCGAACCACCAAGCGAATCAATCCGAGACCATGAGCAAAAACACAACACTAACTCGAACAAACCCAGATCTGAAACTCTAACATGACCCGGTAACGCCAGCTAGTATCAACACACGATCCTTTGGCCTTGATGATGGTGATAGCAGTGGCGGTACCCGGTGGTGGCAGGAGGTGATCGTAGTGGTGACCGTGGTTTTGATGGTGGCGGCTATGTGGCTTGCGAAGCAATCAGCAAAACCAAGCAACTAATAGAAAAGATATATATATGTGTGATGGATGAGGGTTTCTAGGCGCGTACGTGGTGATGATGGTGCTGTTTAGAGCGCGTGCACCACGAGAAAATGGAGGGGAGATGGTGGTTGTTAACATGGTGGTGGCGGTGTAAACCCACGCGAGGTGGTGGCCGAGTTTTGGCCGGAATAAGCAGCCGGAAAAGATGAGAGGAGGAGGGTATGGGAGTGTCGGCTGGGGAAGAGAGAAAGGAAATCCCAAAACCCTAAAAGTGATTATAAGTAATATATATAGGGTGAGTGGGAATGAGTAGGGACTACTAGTAAACCCTAACGCTCCCACGGGGACCAATANATAACGAGAGAGGTGGATGTAGGAGACGGTAGTGGTGTCTTCTCGAGTACTACTCGAACCACCAAGCGAATCAATCCGAGACCATGAGCAAAAACACAACACTAACTCGAACAAACCCAGATCTGAAACTCTAACATGACCCGGTAACGCCAGCTAGTATCAACACACGATCCTTTGGCCTTGATGATGGTGATAGCAGTGGCGGTACCCGGTGGTGGCAGGAGGTGATCGTAGTGGTGACCGTGGTTTTGATGGTGGCGGCTATGTGGCTTGCGAAGCAATCAGCAAAACCAAGCAACTAATAGAAAAGATATATATATGTGTGATGGATGAGGGTTTCTAGGCGCGTACGTGGTGATGATGGTGCTGTTTAGAGCGCGTGCACCACGAGAAAATGGAGGGGAGATGGTGGTTGTTAACATGGTGGTGGCGGTGTAAACCCACGCGAGGTGGTGGCCGAGTTTTGGCCGGAATAAGCAGCCGGAAAAGATGAGAGGAGGAGGGTATGGGAGTGTCGGCTGGGGAAGAGAGAAAGGAAATCCCAAAACCCTAAAAGTGATTATAAGTAATATATATAGGGTGAGTGGGAATGAGTAGGGACTACTAGTAAACCCTAACGCTCCCACGGGGACCAATACTGTATTTATGATATCTTCTAGGAAATAAAGTTCGAGGCTCATTTAGACTAGTAAATGGAAGATTCATGATGCGGGAATAACACCATCGTTTTCAGAATAATATTTCCGATAAAAATAAATATAAATACGTCTAGTTTCTCGAAAATGATTCCAAACTCAAAATAAATGATCTTTTCTCCAATTAGAACTTAGGAGGAATTTTGCGGGTTGTCACACTTGAGTTCATTTATTCTTAAACCAAACCATTTTCATCCTCATTCAAATACTTTTTGAAAAACTTCATTTGACTCATCACTCATGAACATCTCATTTGTTTAACACTGTTGCTAGTAACATGGACGAGGTTTTCTTTCTGTTCAAATTACTTAAAAATAATAAGTTGCTGACTCAAAATTACACGCCTTAATAGGGGTATTCCCGTCACCGTTTCCTATCATTTCCTTGACCACCCTTAAACGTAAAACGTGTACTTTAGAATTGGTTGGTTGTGTGTAAGACCGAACCGGACCGGAGCAAACCAGACCGAACCGAGGATCAAATATGAGGAAAATTGTGGACCGAGAACCGGACCGAAATATGATCGGTCTGGTCCGGTCGGTCCGGTTTGTCAATTCAGTCCGGTCTCCGGTCTATTATGCAAAGAAAAGCCCATTTATTGATAGGACAGCAAATACAATATTTTAGAATGTTTAAACCATTAATCACCTCTTGATAGGACAACAAATACATAACCACTCAGCCAGCCCAGAAAAGCCCATTTAACAGCCCAGCCCAAATAATCTTTCTCAAAACCCTATATCACCATCACCACCCTCACTCCCAAAAACCAGCCGTCACCTCCAAACCCTAAAACCTAAACCATCCAGAATGGGTCGAGTCATCCGTGCTCAGCGTAAGGGAGCAGGGTCCATCTTCAAGTCCCACACCCACCACCGAAAAGGCCCAGCACGTTTCCGGTCACTCGACTTCGGAGAACGAAATGGGTACCTCAAGGGAGTCATCACCGAAATCATCCACGACCCAGGTCGCGGAGCACCCTTGGCTAAGGTAACATTCCGTCACCCGTTCAGGTACAAGCACCAGAAGGAGCTTTTTGTGGCGGCTGAAGGGATGTATACTGGGCAGTTTGTGTTTTGTGGGAAGAAGGCGAATTTGATGGTGGGGAATGTGTTGCCCATTGGGATGATACCTGAAGGAGGAGTTGTGTGTAATGTGGAGCATCATGTTGGTGATAGGGGTTCTTTTGCTAGGGCTTCTGGGGATTATGCCATTGTTATTAGTCATAATCCTGATAATGGTACCTCTAGGTATATATATTTTTATTTTTTTATAAAAATTTTATGCATGTTATATAGCTAAAATGATAGTAAAATGACTAGGAATATTTGGATATTTGTTCTGTATGTAGCTATGATGTTTGTGTTTTTAGTATTTTTTTTTTAGAGTATGTTTTTATTGTTGTGGGAATAGGATAGCTTGATTGATATGATGTAAGAGCATTGTTAATGTTCTGATTAAGTTTAGAAATGACTTACAGTTGCCATTCCTTAATGAGTTGTTGAACATCATTGTATTAGAATGCTGTTTTTTTAGTGCATATATTGTTTGCTACGATAGACTAATACACAAGTTAGTTTATATAGCAGAAATTATCAGTACTACTAGATACATGTTTTTGGGCTCAGTTGGTTTTAAGGTAGTTTGGAATCTATACTTGAAATTGGTAATTAGTTATGTTTTGGAATAGCTTTAGTTAAATTTGTGTAATGTTATGAAATTAGGGCATCTTGGTTGATATGCTAGTATCATATTTTGAATGTTGTTGTTATGTTATTGAAATAAATATACAACTGTTTTAGTTTACTATGATACATTTACATTTTGTTTGTTACCTCAAGGTAATTTTATTTATGATCAGTGATAATGCTTGTGCATATTTGCATGATATGTAAGTTAGGCATTTTGGCTAACTTAGCTACACTTAAAGATTTGAAATATGATGAATTGTGTATTGTTATAAACCTTGGACAGCTTGATTTATGAAATGTTGTTTGACTGTGAATGAAATGAGAACATATATTGGTGCTTTTTTACGCTTTTGAACTGTGGTGGTTGAGATTGTTTGTCTTTCTTAAACTGAATGCGTGTTTTTATANGGGTACCTCAAGGGAGTCATCACCGAAATCATCCACGACCCAGGTCGCGGAGCACCCTTGGCTAAGGTGACATTCCGTCACCCGTTTAGGTACAAGCACCAGAAGGAGCTTTTCGTGGCGGCTGAAGGGATGTATACTGGGCAGTTTGTGTTTTGTGGGAAGAAGGCGAATTTGATGGTGGGGAATGTGTTGCCCATTGGGATGATACCTGAAGGAGGAGTTGTGTGTAATGTGGAGCATCATGTTGGTGATAGGGGTTCTTTTGCTAGGGCTTCTGGGGATTATGCCATTGTTATTAGTCATAATCCTGATAATGGTACCTCTAGGTATATATATTTTTATTTTTTTATAAAAATTTTATGCATGTTATATAGCTAAAATGATAGTAAAATGACTAGGAATATTTGGATATTTGTTCTGTATGTAGCTATGATGTTTGTGTTTTTAGTATTTTTTTTTTAGAGTATGTTTTTATTGTTGTGGGAATAGGATAGCTTGATTGATATGATGTAAGAGCATTGTTAATGTTCTGATTAAGTTTAGAAATGACTTACAGTTGCCATTCCTTAATGAGTTGTTGAACATCATTGTATTAGAATGCTGTTTTTTTAGTGCATATATTGTTTGCTACGATAGACTAATACACAAGTTAGTTTATATAGCAGAAATTATCAGTACTACTAGATACATGTTTTTGGGCTCAGTTGGTTTTAAGGTAGTTTGGAATCTATACTTGAAATTGGTAATTAGTTATGTTTTGGAATAGCTTTAGTTAAATTTGTGTAATGTTATGAAATTAGGGCATCTTGGTTGATATGCTAGTATCATATTTTGAATGTTGTTGTTATGTTATTGAAATAAATATACAACTGTTTTAGTTTACTATGATACATTTACATTTTGTTTGTTACCTCAAGGTAATTTTATTTATGATCAGTGATAATGCTTGTGCATATTTGCATGATATGTAAGTTAGGCATTTTGGCTAACTTAGCTACACTTAAAGATTTGAAATATGATGAATTGTGTATTGTTATAAACCTTGGACAGCTTGATTTATGAAATGTTGTTTGACTGTGAATGAAATGAGAACATATATTGGTGCTTTTTTACGCTTTTGAACTGTGGTGGTTGAGATTGTTTGTCTTTCTTAAACTGAATGCGTGTTTTTATAAGAAATGTTGATATATAGGTTTATCTATATAAAAAGTTGCTGTTTAGTTTGATAGTTAATCGGGGATCTAGTCATCTATAAAGTAACGGATTAAAGTAATATGTTTGTTTGAAGGGAAGTGATTTGTTCATCAGCTATTTGGAATAGATTGTTTTGTGGCACCGAAAGTTGATTTGTAAATTTTAGTTCTAATTGTATATTGAATTTGTAGGGTTAAGCTTCCATCTGGAGCCAAGAAGATTGTCCCCAGTGGTTGCCGTGCTATGATTGGTCAGGTTGCAGGTGGAGGACGTACTGAGAAGCCAATGCTCAAGGCAGGTAACGCATATCACAAATTCCGTGTGAAGAGAAACTGTTGGCCTAAGGTTCGTGGTGTTGCTATGAATCCCGTGGAGCATCCCCATGGTGGTGGTAACCATCAACATATTGGTCATGCTAGTACTGTTCGTCGTGATGCACCACCTGGTCAAAAGGTTGGTCTTATTGCTGCTAGAAGAACTGGTCGTCTTAGAGGTCAAGCTGCTGCTGCTGCCATGAAGGCTGATAAATAGAGCACTTGATTGGTTTATCTGCTTTTTGATATTTTTTTACCTTCGTTTCTGAGAAATTTTCATAGTCTAGTTTTGTTAGAAGCGGGTTTTTTTAGAGATTCAGTCTACAGTTTGTTGTCTAAGACTAATTTTTATGCTATTTATTGTCGTTTTCGTTAATTGGCGATCTCTATCTTATGATAGTTAAATCTGTGTAGCGGCCAAATGTGATGTGAGGCTGCAAGATATATATTTATCAACTCTAAAACCTTGATTTTGAGTTATGGACCATCTGATCTACAATGCAATACTTGCATTTATCCAAGCGATTTTAGAATCATGTTATACAAATTGCTTTATAAAAGATTTAAAACGACGAAATAAATTCGTTACACGTAATATCTTATTTATATTTAAAAACTTGAATATATCGTATGTATAAGTTTTTCTTTAAAAACGATCGTAATGTTCTTCGATCGAGAAAAAAATATGTACCCGTTATTGCCCATTTAAAATTTCAATAGGCTATATGTGCCCATTTCAAAAAAAAAGGGCTAAATGTTAACTTGGTTTCGTTGATACAATCATGCAACCTGAAATATTGACCTTCATACTTTTTGACTGCTCAGAGCCTCCTAAAGCAAAGATGGCTGTTTAATCAATCCATGGGCTGATATGGGCTTATTAAACAAAAAAGTTAATAAAGTTTCTCAAAAATTTATCCTATGTTATCACAGTTTTTTTTGTTCAACCAGATTACTCATGTTTGCGTGATCGGTTCTTTACGTTACTCCATATATTACAACTTATTATAGCAGGTAAAAAATTACTAATTGGTCCTTGTGGATTGTCGGGTTTAATGGATTTAGTCCTTAGATTTTTTTCCCCGGATTCTCTTGTGGGCTACCCGTAACGGGCTTTAACCTTTTCACCTTAAAAAAAATAATAAAAAAAATAAAATAAAAAGAAAGTTATAATAACCAAACTTTAACCAAACTATTTTCAAATTCAACCCCTAAACTAAAACTAATATTTCATTTAATAACTAACATAACATTTAAAACACGAATTACATTAACTATAAAACTTAAAACACGAATTACATTAAACATTAACCTTAAAACACGAACTACATTAAACATTTAATTTAAACATGGAATTGAAATTACATTAAACAACGTACGATTAATAGAAACTACGATTAAAACACTAAAGAACGATACGGTAATTAAAACATTAAACTACGAATTAATCAAAGGAATCATCTGAGACCCAGCCCTCCTCACTCGAAGTCTCTGAGTCCTGAGGGTTAAGCCCCATTTCCCATCGGTATTCTGCTTCTCTTTGTTCACGCTCCCTACGAGCAACTGCCTCACGTGCTTCGGCTTGTTGAATTTCTCTGAATACTTGCTCATCTTGCTCGAGTTGTCGGAGATATTCCTCTGATAAGTTAAACGGACTGTTTTGGAGGTCCACCGGTGGAGTATTTGCCGGTGGAGTATTTGTCGGCGGAAAGAGAACTTCCGGTGGAGTGTTTTGTGGTTGGTTCTCATTTGGGAATACAGGAAATAGATCTGCATGTGGAGTGTTTTGTGGTTCGTTTTCATATGGGAATATCGGAAAGAGATATTCCGGTGGGGTGTGATAAACAGATTCATTATCCGATGGACTTGGGAATTGTTGAGAGAAATCATTGTGTGTATGAGTTGTGTATGAATTGTGTGTGAGTCTGTGAATGGCTATTTATAGGACCCTTTTTGCAATTTGAATTTGAATTTATCCCGCTTTAGGTTGAATTTTGAAATTTGAACAAATCCCGCTCGGTTTTGAATTTGAATTTATCCCGCTTTACATTTGAATTTTGAATTTCAAATTTTGAATTTCTATAAACCCTATAAATAACATACCGTAACATACTATTCTTCACACACTTCTGTATCTAAACCATTTTCCAATGAATAATCGTTGGTCAATAGAAGAACACTTGCTAGTTGAAGTTTGGGTTGCAGTTTCCGAAGACGTAACCAACTACAATGAACCCTCTTTTTGGAACCAGGTTGTAGAAAGGTTCAACAATCAGTCTGAAGGTGACCACCGTAACAAAAATATGGTCATGGGTAAATGGAAAAGACTCAGCTGCGAATGTAAAAAATTCAACGCTATTTACAATTAGTTGCAGCGTACAAGCGGGGAAAATGACAGTGCTCGCCTCAAGAATGCAAAGACCATTTTTGAACAACGCCATATGAGAAGCTTCCAATATGTTCACGTGTGGGAGGTTTTGTGGAACCACCCCAAATGGGACAAATGAAATGCTTAACGGTGTTGTATGTTTTGTTTTCCGTATCGTGTTTATTTGTTTTCGTATCGAGTTAATTTGTTTTTCCGTATCGTTTTTAATATGTTGTAATGTTGCTTTAAGTTTGAATTTGAATAAAATGCTTAATGGCTAGTTTCCCCTAAAATATGCTCCAACGGCTAGTTGCTTAACGGCTATTTTTCCCTATAAATGTCAATTTAACAACACTACGTTTTCTCACACAAGTATCACTAATATTAAGTATTTACACACAAACACTATGGCTAACGAACCAACTGAGGTGCAAAAGGCTATACTTACCCGATTACGCAATGAACATGAAAAAGAACTCAAACTGATTAACAATTTGCTAGCTGAGATAACTCGTATTATGATACAAATGCATGATCGTGCTCCAGAGGTCGAAAGATTGCGTGAGATGCCTTAAGACCATCCAGCTATCAGGGTCGGTGATAACGATTTATTTGATACGCTTTTAAGGGGTCATTTAAGCCTTAAATCATAAATATATGGTCAAATATTGCCTCAAATCGTTTCTTTTCTCATTTTAGGTACTTGGGACGTGAATTCTGGAAAATGAAGCATTTTGGACGTTTTTGAGCTCAAAAGTGAAGATACGACAAAGTCAAGAAAAACCTGTCATGAAACATAACCTGACGGCGTCAGGTGTTACAAGCTGACGCCGTCATTTGAAGATTATGAAGATGGACAGTTTATAACGTGACGCTTCAGAGAAATTTTGGTGATTTTACACTTGACTGCGTCAAGTGTTATTGGATGTAGGCCGTCTGGTACAAAATTAACAAGAGACGGCCCAGAGGAAGTTTATACGTGGCGACGTCAGGAAGCTTAATTGCACAACACGAAACCCTAATGACGGCGAAAACGGCATCAAAAGTCATAACGTGACGTCGTCACCTATGTAAATCTATATATAGTTTTGGATTTTTCATTCATTAGTGTGCAACTTTTGGGGAACTTTTGTGTGCAAACCCTAGCCGAATTTTACAGCTTTTTTAAGGGTTTCAAACCCTCTTTTCTTCCATGTTCAATTGAAGATAAGTTATCTTTTAATCGTTCAATATGTCTATGTGTTGTTTGATTATCTTTTATGCTTTTCTTCCTTTTAACATGTTAGCTTGAGTATTTTAGTGTTTGCTTAGATCTAATGAAACCTAGTTATTGATTGTTGATGAGTTGTTTATTGTTTAGTTGATTGATTCACGTTAGGCTTAAGAAACTGGCTGACCTCCTTTGTATAACAAGCTTGAACGTCTTAGGAAACGTAATCGGATGTGCACTACGGTTTTATTCGTTGTATTTAATGCATGAGTAGATGTTAGTGATTCTATGATAGCGCACTTAACGTGCGGTCATAAGAAGAAATTGATATTCATAGAGTTGGGGAAGGCTGTGCACAACCCCACGACTGGTACTAAGGAATACAACGCTTCAACTAAACAATTATCATTCAACGAATCAACAAGAGATAACTAGGGAGTAATTATATGTAAGTAAACACGGTTTCCCCATCATAAGTACTTCACCACTTTTACTTTCTTGTTATTTATTTTATTGTTTTTAATTTAATTAGTAATTTTAGNGAGTTGGGGAAGGCTGTGCACAACCCCACGACTGGTACTAAGGAATACAACGCTTCAACTAAACAATTATCATTCAACGAATCAACAAGAGATAACTAGGGAGTAATTATATGTAAGTAAACACGGTTTCCCCATCATAAGTACTTCACCACTTTTACTTTCTTGTTATTTATTTTATTGTTTTTAATTTAATTAGTAATTTTAGGTTAGTTGACTAGCAACTAATTCCGTCCACTCTTCCAAAACTGAGATTTTTACCTGCTTTCATAAAATATAAAATACAAAAAGAATCATCCCTCTCCCTTAGACCTAGTTGATGTACACTTCAAATCCTAACGACACTATTCCCCTAGAGAACGATCAATCCCCCGGACTTACCTATACTACACTACAACGATCAGGTACACTACTTATAGAGTTGCAAAGCTTCTCAAGATCCCTTGAGAAGTAAAACCTTTTGTGAGGTTATCCCGCATCAGTCAGTCTATAAACTCTATTAAGAAATGATGAAACGGATTTGTAACTTCATGTCGCCTTAAAAATGGTTAGGGAACAAGTGTTGCAAGTGTGGCAGGAGAAGTCAGATCTTATCGATAATTACAAATCTATATAAAACTAGAAAACATGTTTAAATGTTGTGTTTTCGTTTCGTATTTTAATATGTGTTTTATATTACATACGACTATTTTATCTTATTATATTTTTATTGTATTGTATTGAATTTTGAAATTGAATTTCGTATTGTATTCTATGTTTTTATTATAACATGTGAGCTTGAGTATTTTAGTGTTTGCTTAGATCTAATGAAACCTAGTTATTGATTGTTGATGAGTTGTTTATTGTTTAGTTGATTGATTCGCGTTAGGCTTAAGAAAACTGGCTGACCTCCTTTGTGTAACAAGCTTGAACGTCTTAGGAAACGTAATCGGATGTCCACTATGGTTTTATTCATTGTAATTAATGCATGAGTAGATGTTAGTGATTCCATGATAGCGCACTTAACGTGCGGTCATAAGAAGAAATTGATATTCATAGAGTTGGGGAAGGCTGTGCACACCCCCACGACTGGTACTAAGGAATACAATCGCATGTTAGACCAACTTGACTACTAAATGAGCAAAAACTTAAAACATAACAACTGAAGTATACTCATTAGGCTTTCCATAAAGTCCATACATGATTCAATACGAGCTACTATTGATTTTATATGATTTTTTTCAAACATGACTAATCATTGCTGAAAATTTCAGCAACTCATTTAACTTCATATAGCACACCAATCTCATTAAGGGGTGTTTGGGTTAACTCCAAACATCATATAAACACCTCCTAATCTGATTTTAATTGATCACCAACATCAATCCACCAAAACCCTTAATTACCATTCACATAATCATAAACCATAAATCTTGAATTCATCACATAACTTAGTATAACACGTAACAATCATAACCTCCTAACTTGTATTTATGTTTAAACATATAATTATCAACATACCTTGATTTGGAGATAATCATATGAAACTCTTGAAGCCTTTGATTCTTGATAAACTCCTTTGTAACCCTTGCTAATTCTTGATTAGTCTCTTGCTAAACATCATAAGATCATCTTTGCTAAAAATTGATGGTAATCAACTTAGGTTAAGACTTCTTCAAGGTAAAGAAACCTTATTCATGCTCTCTCTCTCTTTTTTTTGTGAATCGTTAATGATGGAGGGAGATATATCTCCTGTATCTTCTTTTTTTATTTGTCGTGATATATGGATAAGGGTGGAGAAACCGACTTATGATTAAGGGTGGAGAAACCGACTTATGATAATTACTAGTAAATTAGGGTATTTTGGTAATTCTCACTAACTTAAGCACTTGACATAATTAGTCCCCTGTAGTTAGGATGTCTTGCAAAATAAATCATATTTTGTTTACATATCAAGTCCCCACTTGCTATATTATTCATACGGTCAAAGTGGGACTTTTCTATTCAATCCACGAAAATAATAGATATATCTGTTACTACTTTATTTAAAAATCGAGATGTTAAAACACTCTTCACACACACAACCCACAACCCATTTATAAATTGAAAAAAAAAGAATAAACTCACACTTTGGCCCGACAAACTGTCACGATGTCAAAATTTTACTCTCGCCATGCAGACGAGGAGGGTTCAAATGGCGAAGAAAGAAATGGGGAGGGGGTGTCATGGCGAGGCACAACGAGGTGCCACCATGGCACGGTGAGGCACAACAACAATCACACCGTGTGCTCTAAGAAAATGACTACAAAAGAATTTACTAGTTTCTAACCATGTTCAAATTAGGACCTAAGTTGCAATGATAATGATGCATTTCGTTATACATGTATATATCCTTCAATCTAACAAAAGTCTAATTACAAAAGGATTATATTGTACAAAATAAAAACATAAAGGCCCAATATGATGTGTTACCTGTCAGACAATTTTATAGAACATGGACAAAGTCTACACCACATTATCAAACCCTAAGAGCATTCGGTAAGGTAACCAAATTCTTAGTTAAACTTTAACCAAGTCCACATTAAAGTGAGGTTAACATACCGCCCCCTGGTTAAAGGCGCTTTAACAAAGGTGGTTAAGGCCTTAACGTGGCGTTAAGCTTGATCCGAATAAAAAAAACACTTTACCCCCCCCCCCCATTTATTGAATCAAGGCGTTCCATTTAAAAAAATCATTTTGCCTCCTCAACGTTATAAAAGTTTAGAAACATAATAAAAACATAGAATACAATACGAAATTCAATTTCAAAATTCAATACAACACAATAAAAACATAATAAGATAAAATAGTCGTATGTAATTTAAAACACATATTAAAATACGAAACGAAAACACAACATTTAAACATGTTTTCTAGTTTTATATAGATTTGTAATTTTCGATAAGATCTGACTTCCCCGATCCCACACTTACAACACTTGTTCCCTAACCATTTTCAAGGCGACATGAAGTTGCAAATCCGTTTCATCATTTCTTAATAGAGTTTGTAGACCGACTGATGCGGGAGTTTGCAACCTCACAAAAGGTTTTACTTCTCAAGGGATCTTGAGAAGCTTTGCAATCCTCCAGGTAGTGTACCTGATCGTTGTAGTGTAGTATAGGTAAGTCCGGGGGATTGATCGTTCTCTAAGGGAATAGTGTCGTTAGGATTTGAAGTGTATGTCAAATAGGTCTAAGGGGGAGGGATGATTCTTTTTGTATTTTATATTTTATGAAAGCAGGTAAAAATCTCGGTTTTGGAAGAGTGGGCGGAATTAGTTGCTTGTCAACTAACCAAAAATTACTAATTAAATTAAAAACAATAAAATAAATAACAAGAAAGTAAAAGTGGTGAACTACTTATGATGGGGAAACCGTGTTTACTTACATATAATTACTCCCTAGTTATCTCTTGTTGATTCGTTGAATGACAATTGTTTAGTTGAAGCGTATCTATAATATTGTCCCATTTTCAACAGCTGTGAAATTTTGACTTTTATACTTTTGCACAAATTTGACTATATTGAAATTACTATGATCCTAGGTTACTGAAAATGATATATTAGGCTAAAATGGAACTACTTCAAGTAAATTTAACAAGTTTGGAGCCTAAATAAAGATTATGCTAGCTTAAAACTTCAACAGCTATGCAGAATTCAAACTTGATGATGATTTTAACTTTTGAACCTATGGCTACTAATTTTATGTTACAATTGCACTATATTGGGCCTAATGAAGAAGTCTAAGCAATCTATAACAACAGAAATCAACAAGAGCTCAATCAAACAGTCTTGAACCAAACACCCCTTAACAAACTATTTATGAAAATTAAAGAAGCAAATGAAGAAACTAAGCCATGAAACTGATAATTTCACTTCTACTAGCGGTAACTAAGCATAAGTGAGCAAAACAACAAACAATACTTATAACTAGATAAACCAAATTATGCGGGAGAACAGAAAATTGGCTTACAAATGGTCCAAACAAATACCAAGGTGAACTAGAACTCAAGACCATAATCCTAACACTCCCATGAGTACTAAACCAAATACCATTCAGCATAAACCTGCTCCATTCTTCTTCTTATTCATTTTTTTTTGTGATTTTCTTGTATTTTTTTTCTGAGTTTTTGAGTTTCTTTAACTTGAAATGGTTTTTAGAAAGCTTATAGAAGTTTTTGGAACTGATTGTAGTTCAAATTGAGCTAAACAAGAAGAAATTGCAAAGATTGAAGTAAAAATGGAAATTGGATGAAACTTAAATTAAACTGAGATTAAATTGAAAAACTTGCATTACAACTAAAAACTAAGTATACTAAAAGAAAGATACCAGAAAAAGGGATGCCTCGGAGGCTTACAAATACTTCCTATTTATACTAAACTCGAATTAGGGTTTTTCTCCTTGTATGTGCTTCTTTTGTGAGAGAAAATAGCACAAAACTCTTCCTTGTGCTTTTGTGAGTTGATCCCAGCAGTCCATTTGCAAAATAATTGATCCTGGCCTTCTATTTCATTTTGGCGGGAAAACTTGTTGTGGGGATTAGGATTGCCAGCGTGGAGTTTTGGGTTGAAATCAATAACAATTGTTGTTTTGTAATCTCTGGTGGCTTGTTTATCTGTGTCAAAAAGAAAATTGGCATTTGAAGGTCATTTGCTTCTCCAAACTCAATCTTAAAGTGACCCATTTGCTCTTGTTTCTGCCCTGTACCAGCTTTGTTTATTTTGACCCGTTTTTTTTAGCTTCATAACTTGCTCATTTCTAGAGTTTAGGATATGATCTTTGGTGCTTTGTGGACCCTGCTAGGTTGACTTGTTAGATCCACTCTTTGTTTGCCCCTTAGTGCTTATTTTCTAGCTTATTTTGTGCTCCAAATTCACCTCTTTGCATCCATTTCTGCTGCTACATCAGTAGCAGCCAAGGTTGTTTGATTTCATGCGTCATGTTGATCCTTAGTTGTTATTTGTTGTTGTTGTTAGTTGTTCAATTGTAGTTGAGATTGTTTGACTTGGTATTATCCCTTTGTTTGTGCTTATATGCCCATTTGGTTAAGGGTCTGTGGGCATAGTCTCAAAATCTCACTTTGGCATCATAAAACTTGAGTCTGTTGGGGTTTTGAATTTGTACAAGCTTAATCAAGTTTTTTTTAGTAATACTTGTTTCACAAAAAAAAAGTTGTTGTTTTTGGTTGATAAAAGAATTGCAAAAAGAAAAATTGAAAAAAAAGGGTTCATTTGTAGTTGAGATTGTTTGACTTGGTATTATCCCTTTGTTTGTGCTTATATGCCCATTTGGTTAAGGGTCTGTGGGCATAGTCTCAAAATCTCACTTTGGCAGTTTGGCATCATAAAACTTGAGTCTGTTGGGGTTTTGAATTTGTACAAGCTTAATCAAGTTTTTTTTAGTAATACTTGTTTCACAAAAAAAAAGTTGTTGTTTTTGGTTGATAAAAGAATTGCAAAAAGAAAAATTGAAAAAAAAAAAAAAAGGGTTTTCAAAAGGTGGTGGACCAGGTTCGAGCCTGGGTCACCAGCTTTCATAAACAGACACAAACATCCCAACGTCCCAACCATCTGAGCTACTAGTAGTTTTGTTATTGTTTCCCTTAATCTGTTATTTATTGTAGTCAGTTTCCCATTAGCTTATTTATGCTTTAAGCTTTTCTTTGCTTCTTTTTCTGCTTATTTGTACCGTGTTCCCCCTCCAAACATTTTTCATAAATAAGTGTTTAGTTCAAGTATTTGTTAAAAAAAAAAAATCAGAATTAATTAAATAGTTTTAGTATTTATTTTGAATTAATTAGAGTTAAATAGTTTTTAAATCATATTAATTAGAATTTTTATTAAATTTTTAATTTTCTTTTTTCTAAAATTTTCTTTTGTCATCTAGTGCTTAGGAAAATTATCGTAAGCTCGTAGGATTACCGTAGCTTAAAATTCACTTTTTGTTTTGCGCACTCGCGTTTTTCTTAATTAACTTTTGCGTTTTTAAATTTAGATTGCGTTTTAGGATTCCCCGTTTTCCCTATTATGTTTCCCGTAGTTTTTTAGGCAGAATTAAGATTTCCCTAGCATTCCTTGTTTATAATTCCCATTTAGGTTGCGTTCATTTCAACTTTCGTTCGTTAATTCCCGTAACTTTAACGTACCATAACACCAAATAACTTTCACAATCTATCATACAAGCATTTTAATCTCGATCATTTCACGGTATCTTCCATTCACACCTCATTGGGACACGACTCGGGTGATCACTTGCCCGGTCTTAAAAATATCACATTCACGAGTTTACGAGGTAATCCTTTTCACGAAGGGTTTACTTGTAATTCTCCACGTCTTGTTGTCTTCATGATAACATTGACCTCACGATTTGTTGGTATTTTTGATATACGTTTTACACCACGAATCAAGCACATAAACACAAGTTATTCTCATTCACCACCTGATGAACCTCTTTTTGTTTAGGGGAACAGTTCAATCCCCTAATATTCCAGGAAGCAACACTAAACATTAATAACATTCAATTCAGGAGTGCTTGCCCCTGTAGTATTAGTAAGATCCTTCGAAGTAGAAGCCATAAAAGCCGAGGTTTCATCATGATTATGCATCAAATCATCCTCACCATCAGGCTCATCCACCGTTCGAATAACATTAGAATCATTTTCCATCTCCTCATTAAGAGCATCAAAAGAATTAGTAAGCTTAATACCTGATTCCTTTGCCAAATTATGTTGTTTGGCACTACTTTTATTCACTTTAGGTTGTGGACCAGAATTGACATTCTTCACATTAGGATTACTAGCATTAGACGAGCTAGGGGCAGATTTAGAAGTAGTAGCATTCGAGCTATTAGACTTGTTAGGCACCTGCTGGTTAGACATATTACTAGAGGTCGACGCTACATTTTTAGGGTTAGTAGACCCTTTAGGTTGATAAGCAAACTTCTGACCCACCTTCGTACCACCTCTTGGAGCACCACTCTTCCCACTATTGCGTTTAGTACCAACAGCTTGAAACCCATCAGCATCTTTTTCTACCACGTTAGAAGTAGGGGTAACCTTCTTAGGACATTGGTCACAAGTATGGCCAAAAATTTTACATGTATCACAACGTGGTAGCTTCCATTCATACTCCACCCTAATGGTTTCTTTAGTGTAGCCCTTTCCATTCAGCAAAGGGACACTAATCACAAGACTACTCTTCAATTCAGTTTCAGATTTTACCTCAATCAAAGCACGCGCAAAACTACAACGGCCCCACGATTCTAAACACATCGTAGTAGTAACCGAATCAAGCATAATAGGGATACCTATTTTTGTAGCAATGAGACTAAGAGTCTAAGACCATCCTCTGAAAATATAGCCATGGGAACATCATGTAGCTTTACCCAAACAGGGACACGAGTTAAATCTTCTTTCAATAAGTTGGTATTCATAGTCCAAGGTTTCAAAATGATAGGGATATTGCGAATCATCCAGGGCCCCTCCTCAAACACATCATCTAAGCCCTTTTGCGTATCAAATTTGAAAAAGAAAAATCCCTTGGCGTTCATCATCACCCTCTTAAGACCATATTTCGCCCATGTAGTACGTGCATAATACTCCACTACAGGAAACGCAACCCAGTATTTGGTCTTGGTTTTTTTTGGTCGTTGTCTCGAACATGTTTTGGTATGTATCTTTCTATGGCTCCTTGAGATAGAATACTAGTATATTATTTTGTGTTTCTTCATAAAACTATACTCTTTTTTTTATATATTTAGTTGTTCAAAAATAATTCCTGGTATGTATCATACCATTTTCTATGGCTCCTTGAGATAGAATAGTAGTAGTATATTATTTTGTGTTTCTTCATAAAACTATACTCCTTTTTTATATATTTGGTTGTTCAAAAATAATTTTTCTTATAATCTTATCATATACTCACTAAATTGTACTTGTAATTGTGATTAAAAAGGGTAAAAGTAAAATAACAATCATCATTACTGTATTTCTTGTTGATGACAACAAATTCAGAGCGGAAGGAGTAATACAAATTAGTCATTCAGGATTTGATTAAATTGTAAGAAAATGGTAACAACACCCCATTTGTTTGTTGTTACCAACTCTGCATTTTACGAAAATGTGACTAGTAGAGAGAGTGTATTGTATATATGTTTGAGAAAACCTAAAAAGAATTGTTGGTGATTGATGACGATTTATTTGGGCATTGCATATAGCCTATTTTAAATTTCGGAAATCAGTTATTAACATCTAACCTTAACCCTAAAACTTGTCATTGGCAAATACTAATTAGTAGAGTTACTTTATTTTGCATACTCTTATTTTAGTGCTTACCAAGGGACAAATCTCCACCATCCATCGAGTTTGATCTAATGGTGGGGATTAACCTAAGATTAAATATGGAAACCTAAGTTCATGGTTTTTCTCCCCTTTTTCTGTGTCTTTTTGTCTTTCATATTATTCACATTTTAATTGGGTAAATTGAAAATTTAGTCACTAAAGTTGTTCAAATGCGCAAAAAATACACCGAGACAAAAACTTGTGCAAAGACGACATTAATGTTTTGTGTTTTTGCAAAACGGCCACCGAGAGCGACTTTTTGCTGACGCCCGTTATTTTCCTCATTAAGTATCGGGTCACTGAGGGTATTATCGTCATTTCATTGTTGACAGTCTCTCCCGCCAATTATACTTCAAGGACTATATTTGCAAATATAAGTAAACTTCATTATAGCAACAAGATTTCTAGAGTAGGCTTTTTCAGAAAACATTAAGTGCCCAAAACAACCCCATTTAACTTCATTTCAGAATCAACCGTCAAACTCTAGCTTTGAACAACCAAACCCAACTATAACGAATANTAAACATAGGGAAGGAGATAATAGAAGTTATTCTTCAATGGATGTGGAACAAAACCTTCAACAAACAAAATATGGGTGCTAGTGGTGCAATATCTATTCCTACGCTTGGAAGTGGTAGCGGTTGCTCCAATGAGGTAGTTGTAGAGACAAAAAGAGGGAGGGGAAGGCCCAGAAAAAAAGTAACTTTTTCTGTACCAATCGATAATCCGAGTAAAATGTCACCAAAAAGGAAGAGGGGAAGGCCTGTTGGGAGTGGGAAGAAGAAGGAGGGAAGTCATAATCCGATTACAATGACACAATAAAAGAAGAGGGGAAGGCCTGTTGGGAGTGGGAGGAAGAGGAAGGGGAAGGAAGAGCATACGGATCTTGGTATGTTATTGTATTATAATTCATTTTCTTGTCATTTTTAATTTACTTATGTTGGATGGTATGGTATTTTTTATAGACTTTTATATCCATCCCCTTTGAGTTGCATGATTGAATGCCCTGATTGGTATGTTTAGGATAAACAGAGTATTATGGTTCTAATAGGCTATTAGAATATGATAAGTGAGAATGTTTGGCATAGCAGCTGTACTGCTATACTAACTAAGTCTTCACATTGACTTATTAGCTAAACTACAACTATTTAGGACCCGTTTGGTTGGTGGATTTTGGATTTGGATTTGGGATTGATGGTTAATTTATTTGTTTGGTTGAAGAGGAAGGGGTTTGAAAGTGGAATTGAATCCGAGAGGCCATACTCAAATCATGCCTCTACCCTTGGTTTTGTGACAAAAGTTACTGTTTAACTTTCTCTATCTTTTTTTTCCCATTCAATTAATTGTGTCCACAAATGCATGTACTAGCCATGACTATATTTATTATTTTAATATAAAAATAAATATAAATCTTAACCCCATTTTATATCATAATATATAAAACACACAACTTTTAACACAATTCAAATCAAAATCCTAATCCTAAACTCGACTACAAACCAAACGGGCCCTTAAGATACATAATCAATATGTTTGCATCTTCAGTAAGTAGGATTGATGTCTTGACTATTGACGTTTCAATTTAAACGGTGGCAGGTTTAATTGCTTATCAGGATGAAATTGTGTTCAGCATGCACAATAATGGATTCTTTGAATTTGCTCCATTGAGGTATGTACAAAGGGATGTTTCTAGACTTCCTGCCTTTGTCTCTGACAAACATATCTTTAGTATTGGCCTAGATTATATGTTATCACGCATTAAGGAAGAAAAATGGGCATTGTTCTTTTGTTTGCCTGGAAAATCAAAAAGTATTTAAAAAAATATGTTTTTCTAAAAGTATTTAACAAAATATTTAATTATTTTTATTAGTATTATTTTTAATTCAAAAAATCTAATGAAATCTGAGTTTTTTAGCCAACCATCGTTTCCATCGTTTTCAACTTTCCATTGTCTTCAATTCGGTATACCTTTTTATCAAATATAAAAAGAATAATAAACTAATTCATGAATACTCAGCCATTGTCTTCATCTGCTAGTTGTCCTCTTCTCTTACGTCCGACTCAATCACTCGGATAAACTGATAACGAGCCAAATAATTGAAAACATAATATTTCGATTAACGATGTCATTTAAAGTACGTCCATTGACTTCGTTAAGGGGTATTTACTTTGCATTTGCACAATCAATACAAGTTACGAATGTAGGATACATGCATACGTGTGAACTTTAAGATGTCAATGGTTTTCATACTGCTCACTAGTTAGTTATTAGTTAGTTATGATATTGGTTTCATCGATCGTATTGGTTGTGATGGTTGCAGCCTAATTTTTACCATGTTAGTCTAGGCGATATGCCGGAATTGTGTTGACATCTCAAACTCTCAATCATCAAGAGATCGAAGATATAATATTCCCTCGGGTGATGACACGCCAGAACCATGCGTACATCAAAGAGTCTGCGATTACCAGGATGAACGAGATGAGGATATATGTCTATGCGAATGGAAGACGATGGCTGCTAAAGGACTGTTATGGGCTTTTATGCTTTTTCATAATGAAAAAGGAAATAATTATATATTATGTTAAATATTTTTAAGAGTACGTATTTTCTTAATTAACTTTTTAACTTACAATGGTTACTTCATGCAGTGTGTTGTCGTGCTGGTTTTCTAGATTTGCTTGTTGCTCACGTTATCTGAATAGTATTTAAGCCCAAACAATCTTCTCAAACCCTATATCATTCACCACCCTCACTCCCACAAACCAGCCGTTACCACCAAACCCTAATCCAAAAATGGGTCGAGTCATCCGTGGTCAGCGTAAGGGAGCAGGGTCCGTCTTCAAGTCCCACACCCACCACCGAAAGGGCCCAGCACGTTTCCGGTCACTCGACTTCGGAGAACGCAACGGGTACCTCAAGGGAGTCATCACCGAAATCATCCACGACCCAGGTCGCGGTGCACCCTTGGCCAAAGTCACATTCCGTCACCCGTTTAGGTACAAGCATCAGAAGGAGCTTTTTGTGGCGGCTGAAGGGATGTATACTGGGCAGTCTGTGTTTTGTGGGAAGAAGGCGAATTTGATGGTGGGCAATGTTTTGCCTATTGGGATGATACCTGAAGGAGCTGTGGTGTGTAATGTGGAGCATCATGTTGGTGATAGGGGTTCTTTTGCTAGGGCTTCTGGGGATTATGCTATTGTTATTAGTCATAATCCTGATAATGGGACTTCTAGGTACATGATATATGTTTTTTTATTATATGATTTGTATAGATTTATATTTTTATACATATGCATAGCTATATTTAGTTTTAGTTTAGCAAGGAGTATTTAGGGTTTTAGTGGGACTTCTTGGTATATAATGATGTTTTTAAATGTTGTTTTATTGTTTGTATGTTTTTTTTGATGTTTCAATTATGTTTTTTATATATACTGTGTTAATATTTGTGTCATTTGTTAAGTTATACTTGAAAGTTGAAATTATGATCATAAGTTCTTATTTGTCATAATTCTGATAATGAGACATCTAGGTGTATGAATATGATTTAGTAGTTATTTCATAAGTAGATTTGCATATTAGATAAGTTAATGGTGAATTGGTTATGTTATTTAGTTGTGATGGTTCAAAACTTTATATGCTAAGTTGGTATAATTGTGTGAATAGGATATCTTGACTGATATGATGTGAGAGCATTGCTTAATGAGTAGTTGAACATCATTGTATGTTTATGTTGGTTTTTCTGAATTTGATCTAACGCGTCTAGGGCTGAGCGTCGCAGACCCAAGACCGTCCGAGACCGAGAAAACCGACCGGACCGAAGGACCATCGGTCCGGTCTTGGTCCCAAATCCCAAAATTTTCCATATTTCGGTCTCAGGCCGGTTCAGTCCGGTCCGGACAGGTCTTACGTAAAAACCGACCGTTATGCCTTCTTGGACCGTACCGACCGGCTGACCGGAGCAAACACATTCGGTCCGGTCCTCTCTAGGGTTTTGGTCGAATTCGGTCTCGGTCTCGGTCCGGTCCAATTTTGGACCGATGCTCACCCTTAAATGCGTCTATTGTTTGCTACGATAGACTAATAATACACAAGTTAGTTTATATAGCTGAAACTCTGAGGGCACGTTTGGTAGAAAGAATTTCAGAGAATAGAAATCAGTATATTTGTTGATTTTTTTTTAAAAATTTATTTTTTCTAAATAACAATTCTAAAAAAATATTTTTTTTATAAATTATATTTTATCTTTAATTTATTTTTTTTTAAATTTAATTTTTTTTTAAAAAACTTATTTTTAAAAAAATTATTTAAAAAAAAATTTAATTTATTTTTTTATAAAAATTATTTAAAATTTTTTATTTTTTCTAAATAACAATTCTAAAAAAATATATTTAAAAAAATATTTTTTTAATTTATTTTAAAAAAAACTTATTTTTTTAAAAATTTATTTAAAAAATTAATTTTTTTTAAATTTATTTTTTATAAAAATTATTTTTTCTAAATAATAATTCTAAAAAAAATATATTTTCAAAAAAAAATTTAATTATTTTTTATAAAAAAATATTTAAAAAAAAATATTTTTAAAAAACCTATTTTAT
>LBNU01019436.1:0-13482 GCA_014162995.1 Artemisia annua
ATATATATATATATATATATATATATATATATATATATATATATATATATATATATATATATATATATATATATATATATATATATATATATATATATATATATATATATATATATATATATATATATATATATATATATATATATATATATATATATATATATATATATATATATATATATATATATATATATATATATATATATATATATATATATATTTATATTCATATATATATGTATATACATATATATATATATATACATATATATATATATATGTATCACAACTCGTAATTCCAGGTCATTTTCCAAACTTCGACATTTCACTATTCACCCGTTACTATTCATCATTTACTATTCATCGATCACTATTCATCATTTTACTATTCATCATTTTCGGAGTCAGTTTGAGATTCCGTGAAGCATTCAGAAAATTTACTATTCACATGACACTATTCATTTCCGGTGGGAAAGTACTATTCATGCATATCATTCATTTCATCGTAAACGGAGTTTACGGGTGTTCCTATTCGCGTAACCGGTTTGGGTTAGCGGCGAATTCATGCATCAACCATTGGAACATATCATACGGACTAGGAATAGTCTACATATCATCACAATAACATTTTCATACTATTCCACTCGTAGGATTTTCAAATCTACATTTTTAGTACGTTTAACGCTTTACGTAAGTTTATTTTTAACTAAACGTTAACACGCGATCATTAAATGTGACTAACACGTCTGACACTCCCCACAATGATCCTAATACATTTTCATACTCATTATAATGATATAAAAATTATATTATTAATTTACCCGGTGTTTTGAGAATTTTACCGTATTTACCGGTATACGATTAAACTTCCGTCGGTTTTCGATATTTCAACACGACAATTATTTTAACACCCGATTCTCATCGGGAATGTAATTTTATAATTTTTACAACATTGTTATATTTTATTTGGTACCGTTAAATTTTATTTCTAGCAAACTCGGTGCCCGGTATTCCTCAAATCTATTAATAAACACAATATATACACATATATACATCTAAATCTTCAAATCTTCCAACCAAATCCCCCCCCCCTTTTGAAAGGAAGGAGATAAATAGTTTATCTCCTTTAAATGTTCTTTCATATCCATAATTAAGAAAAGAAAATTCACCTCCCCCGTTTATAATATCCCCAAAGGGGTAATCCAAAGTCCCTCCACAAAAGGTTTCAAAGGTTAAGGTCAAAAAAAAGTTAATCAAATGGGTTCATAAGAGATTTCCAAAACCCCGAATAACAATAGGATTTCGCAAATAACGTGAAAGAACATCAATCATAGGGCCCAAGTACAAAGGATCATAATCAAAGATCAACGGAATTCATAGTGTACGATAACAATCAAAGAACAAAGTCAAAGAGAGAGGAAATGTGCATCTTACTGAAAGAGTACGGAATATCTGTACCTTTGCCGAGTCAAACAAACCCCGAGATCAAACAAAAGGAGAACGGTCCGTTCCCGGTTTCACCAAACCTAGAATAGAAATGGATTCGAATTAAGAATAGTTCAATCACGTAAGTTACCTCATTTTAGTTATCTTCCATTTTTTAGTACTTCCCATATATATAAACTTTCCTTTTTAGCAAGTTTCCCGATATTAGTAAATTCTTATATTTTAATAAGTTTTCTGAAATGGTAATTTAATACTTTTAAGGTTAAATGGATAATTAATAATATTTATGGGTTAAATGACCACAATAACTAGTTTATGGTTAATATGTCAAATTAATAAAGTTTGGGGTCATAAATGTAAACTATCAAAATTGACATTAAAAATGGTAAATAAGTATTTAGGTTTATATTATAATTTATATTAAAAGGATAATTTTTAGACCCAACGTATGTCTCATAATTTTTAAACGCACTTTCGACATTAATTTAGCCCGCGACGAACGACCAAAATATAATTTTTCTCGTATATACTAATACATACACACGCTCACACTTTTTTCTTGTTAAGCATTTTCCATGACACACGCATGCATGCTCACACCTTCGAATTTATTTAAATGAACAGATACATATATGTAATACTAAAAGCCCACTATTATAGAGATTATACATGCACATTTTGATACTTGTACTTTTATATCTAGATTTGGTTAGTTTTGTATGCAAATGCAAAACATGGGTACTGATTTTTTTTTTATCCTTTATCAATTCGAATTTTAAAAACCACACATGCATGCTTTTCTTTGTTTTAGCTCTTATTGATTTTAATCCAACATGTTTTAATTTCCTTTATTCGTATATGTAATGAGATCATGACCAAGTTATGTCTACGCCAAAATAAATGTCCATTCGTGACAAGCATCAAAACGAACACACATGTTAAACACTCCTTAAATTCGTGTGGTATTTGCGTGATTTTATGTAAGTCTATATTATGTTTCTACGTGTATATTATCGTTCGAATAAAGCAAGTAGCACAACACGAATCAAAACAAGGAAAAAATGAATTGAACAAGGTTAGTGAGTAATACCCTCGAAGCGTGTCTATGGGAAGGGCAAAGAACGAGGATCGAATACTCAATCAAACACCCACCGAATTAGCACCAAACCACCCTTCGAACAGGAAACAAAACCCACGTATACACCCTCTCCTTTTCGAACAGAATCAAGCCCCACGAACACGCACCCTATTGAACAGCAACGAACCACGACCACACGCTCTCGTTTTACACTTGAATTCGAACAGGTTGGAGCAGAAGAACGAGGTAGTCGCCGGTGTATTTTAGTTTTAGGGTTTGTAGGCTTAAAAATGTGTTGTGTGAATTTGTTATTCGGTTTAATAATACCGTGTGAGGGAGGGATGAGGAAAAAGGAAACATACCGAATATTATGTGATTTGATTAGCCGAAATTAAGGGAAATTAGAGATGACCAGTCCACTTTAATATTTCAAAATATAATAAGCAACTTTGTAAAATATTTACTGTGTACAAGGAAAAAATATTCAGACCTACATATGACTTACTAATATGTGATATGTAGTTTACAAAGTTAATAAAGTATTTTCGGCCCATGAGGAGACTTGTAAACGTGTGATGTTTAGTCTAGGATTAATATTGTGTCGATTTTAGGCCTCACATAAGTCATATGTCCAAGTATTTTGTATCTTCTAATTTTAAAGTTCTAAACTTAGGTTATATTCACCAAACTTAGAAAATTATATGGGAATTTTGGAAGGACGGATTTTCGGGTTTTACAATTCTTCCCCTCTAAAAAGAAAATTTTCGTCCTCGAAAATTGAAGTCGCAAAGTTAGACGGAGACATAGCAAATCACAAAAGATCATCACCAATGACCTCACGCTCCGGGAGGCTCTTCCAAAAAGGATCTTCAAAACAAAATAGTTTCTCATGACTCAATCAAGACAAAGTGGGTACAGATCCTCAGAAAGATTCAATTTGGTTTAATTTTGTCACAAAAGCCAATGCAACATATAGCGGATAGTAGGTGAATATTCTCGAAATATATCATATGTGATACGAAAACTTCAAATCGAATAACTATATCAAACAGTAGAGAGTTATACCAGGAGCATAAGATTTTTAACAGAGGCCAACAGAATGCAATTCGAGAATCCAAACTTACCCAGATATTTAACGAACGAAACAGAGTAACGTATAGGTAGAATGAACCTAAGGTCTCACTAATCGCGGATATTCGACAAAATGAAGGTGCACCAACTACGAACAGAAAAAGGAGTAGTTTAACTCGCACAAATTCGAACTTTAAGAATTTCAGCAACAGAATGATCTTGTTTCCCAAGACTTGATCTCAACTATTCTGATGTGGTTTCGGTTTCCCCGGAGAAGGCACATCACACAGAATCCAAATCAAAAGAACCACATACCGAACGTAACAGATGATAACCGCGTCCCTTTAAGAGATATTCAAAAGAAAATATAGGATTGAGTGGGTATTTCGTCCGTGGACAAGGAAATTGAACTGATCAGATGAGAACGTATCGAATGATAATAATCATGAGGGTGATATATATAAGTTTAACTCTTCAGATTTCAAATAGCTTCGTCTTCAATACAACCTTCCAAAGGTATTTTCGTAAACCGACAGATCTTGATTTTCAGAATCCAAAGCTTCATATTATAACTCATAACAGATTATCATGAAACGGATCCATCGAATGTGATGAGTGTATACATAGCAATACATAGGTGTAGTTCTTCATAGTAACGAATCAAATCCATATAGACAGAAAATCAGTTGATAGATAACATCAATTGGCAGGAAGTTCTACAACGGAACTTAGGATTTTTATCAAAACATAGAAGTCAAACAATCGTGTGACGAGTATCCAAACATATCAAAGTGTGCGGCGATAAGGCAGATCAAACGTACAGATCGAAAGAATCCTAAAGTTTCACTATTCGCAGATCGTCGAAAACAGAAATCTAAGTCTCCAGTAAGGCACTTCTCGAGACATCCTATGAACACACCAAGTGCACTTTATATTATGTAAGTATTATCACGCTGGCCAGACGTCATAATACTAGCATCATATAAATATGCCCTCATGATGGTCATACTTTGTCTCAATCAGTGAAACAATTCTACAAATCCACCTATAGTCCAACTAACTCCTGGGTTCGTCCTATTCAAGATCAATAACAAACGATGCCGGCAAAACAAATGAAGCTCAAAAAGACGTAACAAAGTCAAACAATCGTCATCAGAAAGAAACATGTCGCCAAATCATCAATTCTTCCATCATAAGGTTCTTTAAGAAATCGTCCCCTCAAGATCTTCTTATGTCCAAATAATCAGTCTTCGTTCGTCTTCCAATCTGAGAGGGGAACGAAATCATTAAATTGAGTTTGGTTTCCTCAAGCCTTCTGCAGTTCTTCTTGGAATGTGATGGAGTAATGTGAATCTCGGGTATGATCTTCAATCTCCTCATCATCCAGTCTACTTCCGCTCTCAATTCATCTTAGTACAACCAAAATGAATAGGGAAGTGAGACTGCATGTCTTCATCAGCTCCAGGTTCGCCATCTTGACTAGGATCTGGTGCTCTGCTCATCAACTCTTCCGTCTTGCGAGGAATGTCTTCCATTCTTCAGGTAGCCATCGGTGTTGTCAACGTCAGGTTCTATCCAGCTCCGTCTTCTTGGTGGGAAAATTTGGTGGTTCAACAGGAATCATATCCGGGAAAACTCAGGTGCCAAAATAATTCTCAAGATAAGGTTCATTCCTCGGTGTACAAAGCAGGTGTAAGAGAAATTCATAAGGTAACATACGAGTCTCCAGAGTAAAGGTGATATCAAAGTTTAACAATCGATACACGTAGTAGGGGTTTTCAAAATAGTTCAAAACACCAAAGGTGAGTCATAGAAGAATAGTCGTCAGCATCTCGAATGCTTAAGCAACAAATCTCATATCAGATTATCATAGCAGATTTTATCGTTCCAAGGTGAAGGAAACATTCTTATACCCGTGGTTAAACACCACAAACTCCTCATGGAACAAAGATAGGTAAAACAAAATCAGATAACGTCGGAAAACTTACAGATGATTACCAAAAGCAAGAGACGATCATAGCGTGCATCAAACACATCATCGTCATGGAGATTCTTAGAATGCCCGAAGAGATATCAAAAGGATTAACAAAACAGATCAGAGGTCAAAGATAACATCAACATAGCGTTATGCATTATAATGAAACCTTAAATGCCTTCAAAATTACTAGTGGTAACTTAGGTGGTGCAAAGATTTCTAACTCCAAAAGGGATGATCCCAAAAGGCATAGATAAACGTAAGGCACGAATCAGAGTAATGTGGAAGCAAGATACATAAGCAAAATCTTAAAGTCTACCCATTCCTTACTGGTCAAAACTTAAGTTCATGCAGGGGATTCCTGAAGCAAGTTCTAAAAGCGGTTTCCTATGTTCCTACAGTGGAAGCCTAATGGTTCAAAACTCACAGGTCACAGCCTAAGCTCTACGGATGTTGCATCCGCCGATCCAAACCTGTCTCTGATACCATAATTGTAACACCCCAACCCGAGAAGGGCTAAAGTGTAACATTATGGAGTCAAATTAGAACACAAACGAAACGGAGATACATTTCCAATACAAAGTATACAAAGGTTACAAGGGAAAAAGAAGACTAAACAAAATACAAAAGGGCAACAACAAAACTAAGCCCAAAACAAGTCTACTTCTAAGCGTCTCTAAGTCCAGCAAATGTCTAACAGGGTGAAGTCTTCTAAGCCCAAAACAAAGCCTTCGTCCATAACCCAGCTTCCTACTAAACCTGCCGCATGAGAAAAGAAATGCGGCTGAGCTTAAAAAGCCCAGTGAACAGATATATATAAACGAAGCAAAAGATAAGGAACAAAGAATATCATAGGGTGCATTGGGGAAAACAAAAGGTATAATAAGGATGATAAGAATAAGACAAAAGTTAGGTTATATTAGCATTCTACCACGAGCCAAAACAAAACAAAACAAAGTCTTCAGCATAGTAACCATGGAGTGATCAACTCCCAAATAATGTGAAAGGCGTGTATTGCACACAGCACCAGTCACCAAACCAAATGTAGTAGCAAAACAAATCAAATCTAGGATGCATCCATACGCCCCTACCCAAACCAAATTGCAGATCAAACAAAGGGACGGTGTGGAACATCACTCGACCACACTAGAGTCATGACATTGGTGCATCAATGCCACGGTCATGTTACCTTTATGACTAGGAAACAAAATGCTCGGGTATAATACTAAAGGGTCAAAGGCAAATCAAATAACAAAGTCTAGGTCAAATCAAAATATCATAATCCAAGGTGCATAGCAAAGGTTCAGAGTTCAAAATCAGAGTTCAAAATCAAAGGTTCAAAAGCAAAGGTCAATATCAAAGGATTAATCATCAAAGGGTCAAATATCAAAGGATCATTGTCAAAGGGCCAAATCAAAGGATCATTATCAAAGGGTCAAATATCAAAGGATCATCAAAGGTGTAATACCAACGGTCAAAATGGAGAGGTCAAAGCCAATGTTCCCAATCCACAAGGTTCACTATCCCAAGTTCCAAAGTCCCATAGTTCATAATCAAAGGGTCATAATGAGATTTTAAACCAAAAGTTCAAGTTAGCAGATTCCCATAACTTGTTTAACAAAGGCTTGTAGTACAATTCAATTTAAAAAGGTTTATAATAAAGGTTCATTTAGAACGATCTTCCAAAAGATGACATTTATAAAATGATCTTTAATTAAGATTTTCATGAAATGTTCTTCAAAAGTTGTCTTTATGAATTCATATAATCCCATAGATAAGTGGTCTTAAATCATATTAAAATGTCGTTATAAATAGTTTCTCCTTTAAATATTCCCATATCATAACTAAGAAAAGAAAATTCACCTCCCGTTATAATATCCCAAAGGGTATCCAAAGTCTCACAAAGGTTCAAAGGTTAAGGTCAAAAAAAGTTATCAAATGGGTCATAAGAGTTCAAACGAATAACAATAGGATCGCAAATAACGGTGAAGAACATCAATCATAGGGCCAAGTACAAAGGATCATAATCAAGATCAAACGGAATCATAGTACGATAACAAATCAAAGACAAAGTCAAGAGAGAGGAAATGTGCACTCTTACTAAAAGAGTACGATATAAGGAACAACGAATAACATAGGGTGCATTGGGGAAAACAAAAGGTATAATAAGGATGATAAGAATAAGACAAAAGTTAGGTTATATTAGCATTCTACCACGAGCCAAAACAAAACAAAACAAAGTCTTCAACATAGTAACCATGGAGTGATCAACTCCCAAAATGATGTGAAAGGCTTGTTTTGCACACAGCACCAATCACCAAACCAGATGTAGTAGCAAATCATAGTAACCATGGAGTGATCAACTCCCAAATAATGTGAAAGGCGTGTATTGCACACAGCACCAGTCACCAAACCAAATGTAGTAGCAAAACAAATCAAATCTAGGATGCATCCATACGTCCCTACCCAAACCAAATTGCAGATCAAACAAAGGGACGGTGTGGAACATCACTCGACCACACTAGAGTCATGACATTGGTGCATCAATGCCACGGTCATGTTACCTTCATGACTAGGAAACAAAATGCTCGGGTATAATACTAAAGGGTCAAAGGCAAATCAAATAACAAAGTCTAGGTCAAATCAAAATATCATAATCCAAGGTGCATAGCAACGGTTCAGAGTTCAAAATCAGAGTTCAAAATCAAAGGTTCAAAAGCAAAGGTCAATATCAAAGGATTAATCATCAAAGGGTCAAATATCAAAGGATCATTGTCAAAGTGCCAAATCAAAGGATCATTATCAAAGGGTCAAATATCAAAGGATCATCAAAGGTGTAATACCAACGGTCAAAATGGAGAGGTCAAAGCCAAGGTTCCCAATCCACAAGGTTCACTATCCCAAGTTCCAAAGTCTCATAGTTCATAATCAAAGGGTCATAATGAGATTTTAAACCAAAAGTTCAAATTAGCAGATTCCCATAACTTGTTTAACAAAGGCTTGTAGTACAATTCAATTTAAAAAGGTTTATAATAAAGGTTCATTTAGAACGATCTTCCAAAAGATGACATTTATAAAATGATCTTTAATTAAGATTTTCATGAAATGTTCTTCAAAAGTTGTCTTTATGAATTCATATAATCCCATAGATAAGTGGTCTTAAATCATATTAAAATTTCGTTATAAATAGTTTCTCCTTTAAATGTTCCCATATCATAATTAAGAAAAGAAAATTCACCTCTCGTTATAATATCCCAAAGGGTATCCAAAGTCTCACAAAGGTTCAAAGGTTAAGGTCAAAAAAAGTTATCAAATGGGTCATAAGAGTTCAAACGAATAACAATAGGATCGCAAATAACGGTGAAGAACATCAATCATAGGGCCAAGTACAAAGGATCATAATCAAGATCAAACGGAATCATAGTACGATAACGAATCAAAGACAAAGTCAAGAGAGAGGAAATGTGCAATCTTACTGAAAGAGTATGGAATATCTGTACCTTTGCCGAGTCAAAACAAACCGAGATCAAACAAAAGGAGAACGGTCGTTCCCGCTTCACCAAACCTAGAATAGAATGGATTCGAATTAAGAATAGTTCAATCACGTAAGTTACCTCTTNTTTCGATAGAATGGGGGGGTTGTTTTTCAAGCCAAATCCGGGCTTGTCCCTCAAGGGAGAATGGAAAGAGAAGAAGTTTGATTGCTTCAGATGGGACATTCTTGTATTTGATGGTAGATGTGATCTTGTTAAACCATCGAATATGAGCATGAGGATCGTCCCGCTCAAAACCAAAGAATTGACTCTGGGTCACAAGATTCAGTAACCCGGTCTTGAGCTCAAAACTGTCAGCTACGATGGCTGGAACAACAATGGCATCTCCATACCCATCGATGGGTGCTTGGAGAAGCTCACTCATAGGAAGATCTGCCATGATGACAGAACGAGAAGAAACAGTACGAATCGAAGATTCGACTGCGGGTGCAGAACGTCTACGTCGTCTTCGAGGAATCTTAACAAGCTCACGAAATGGGCTCGTAGACCTGGAAGAAGAGTGCGCATGCACTAGAAAAACGAAACCAATCACCAAAGAAAACTTTGAAATCTTTTTATTTATTTATCTTTTTCTTTTGTTTTCTTTCTTTAGTTAACCGATACACCAACCGAAACCTTTTTGCTATAAAAGCTAATCGGGCAACGATTGACTCACGATCATTTTTCTTTTGTTATTATTTGGGAATAGTTTACAACCTCCCTCCTTCAACGGAAGACGGAGGATGTATATTATTATTTTTTTTGGTATTTTTGTTGAATACTTGGTGACAAGTATTCTTTTTTTCTTTTTCTTATATATATATTAGAAACAAAGAGAAAATATTTTTGTGTTTTTTATGTTTTTGAAAGATGAAAATACGATATATACGGTAAATATACAAGGGATAGATGATATACACAAGTTGTGTTTCAAAAACACGATACTGCAAGACGTTCAAGACACGCGACACGCCTCCCCGGCAGCGGCGCCAAAATTTGATTGGCCTAGAAACAGTCAACAAAAGTCAACCAAAGAATTGGTCAACTAAAGTCAAACTATAAAAGAGTCAATGCAATAGCCAAAGGAGTATAGGAATTCCCCGGGTCGTTTAAATCCCGACGAGGAGTGAATTGTATCGAAAACGGTTCTGAGATCAAGTGATTTATGAAACGATGATGGGAAAGTGAGATTGATTTAAATTAAACTACAAGATTATGAATTAAAATGATAGACGAATACTACAAATGATTACTGAAATATGCAAACGTTACAAATCTAAAAAATGCACGTTACAAATCTAAAAAATGCACGTTTACGTTTAATTAGAAACGTCTACGTACGAAAATAAAAGTGAAAATAGAAGCCTACAAACACCTAGATGATGAAAAACATATTTTTACAATCTAAATGATAAAATAAAATTTTAAGAAGAAGAAAAATATTTTTTAGACTTTTTACTTATTTAATATTAATTAACTACTAATTACTAATTAAGCTAATTTAAATTATAATAAATACTAAACTAATTTTGAAAATTACAAAACTTTTTATATAAATACTTTACAATAACAGAAAACTAGTAAAAATATAAAAACCCAAGAATGCTTATTTATAAGCAGTTAAATAAGCTAGATATAAAAATAAGCACAAAATAGAAAATGGATGTTAAATAAAAAAGGGTGCAACAGATAACTAATAAAAGTCCCTAGGGCAGATGGTAAACGAGTGGTTTGGTTGTGTTTGTGTGAGGGTGAGGTCCTGGGTTCGAATCCTAGGCCTTACCTTTTTGTGCAATCTTTTTATTTATTATTATTTTATTTTTTTTTGTTTTGTCAACACCAACACAAACACAAATCCAAACCTTTGTATTCCTTCTAAATTCAGAATCATGCTAAAAACAATTGCAACTAACCACTAATCACAACAGATTAAGTACCAAATTCAAGATTCAAGGTTTATTTTTTATTCTTTTGTGACAGCCAATCCAAACAAAAATTCCACTAAGCTTAAACAAGCTTATGCTTGCAGAAGCTTTACAAATCAACAACAAGTAGCAAACAACAGCAAATCAAACTAACAACAACAAGAATCAACAACAGCAGCAGATTAAAATCACCAAGAACATAGAACAAGAACAAAATCTAGAATAACAACAATAGCAGCCTCTACCAAATAATTAAGCCAATAAGCTGTAAAAACTTTCAAAAGCTTTCACAAACTCACCAATAACAACAAAAGCAATAACAAACAACCACTGGATCAATAACAAGAACAACAACTAAGATTACAAGATCAAACAAATACAACTAAGGACAACTGATTAGAATATATTCAGCAGACACAGTTTCAAAGGTCCAAAAGGAGTGCTTATTCTAAGCACTTAACAAGCTCTAAAAGAAAAAACTAAAGACAACCCTATAAACTATATCTAAGTGGCTTTCTAAAACAGCAAAGGTTAAGCCCTAACTCCTACTAATGAATAAACTAGGATCAAATGAAAATCTTCAAAAACTGAGATGCAGGGGAGAATTCAGTCTAACTATCAACTTTTAAGCCAAATTGCTATATCCAAAATTTATTTAAATCTCAAATTTCTCTTTGAAAATTACAAATAAGCTGGCAAGGTCTATAAAGTAACAAGAACTTTCAATTTTTATCAATTAGCAAACCCTCTAGCTTGATCTGAAATTTGTCAAAAAGAATGGCATAGGCAATATTGACCTTTTTTAGAAAATCTCCCAAGTTGACCTATTTGAATTTCTACAAACCCTAAGTGATTCAATATGTTATGTTAGCCCTAAATGGAGTTCAAAATCTCTAAATCAACTTCTTTTGTACCAATTGTGAGAGTTTAGCCACAAAATTTTCCACAGTCAAGCTGTGGAAGAATTATGATCAAAAGTTGACTATTTCACTGAATTGGACCAAGGTGCTGGTCAATTAGAGTTTCTACAGGCCTAGGTAATTTGTTTGAACCTCCAATAACAACAATTAACCACTAGAATACCATAAATCAGTGAGAACCAAACACTCCTTAAAAACTGAGAAAATAAAATTTTCAAGCTAAATGACTGATAAGAACCATGAAACTGATTTTTGGTGATCTATTAAGATATGAGAAATCAGTTTAAGCATAAAACCACAGAAAACAACAAGTAGGACTCATAATTCCAATTTAAGCGTTTATGGCAGTTTAAGTGAAAAGTAGGGCACAGAAGATTCTATTGAACAACTAAGCATACAAATACATTAAATCATCTTAAAAACATCACTAAGCATGAAAACACAGAATTAAAATGGAACTACTCTATTCTACAGTGGGATGCAAAAAATGAAGAAAAAGACTTACAAATGCATTCAAACACAAAACATGAACCAGGGCCTCAAATTACTACCCTAATACCTCCCTTGAGGTTCTAAACCCATGAAAATCCAAACTCCACAAGCTCCTTTGCTTCCATCTTCTTCTAGCACTGATTTTTGTTTTCTACTATTTTTTTTCTTTTTTTTTTAGTGCGCTGAGTAAATCTTTGCAAAAGCTTTGAAAGCTTACAAAGGCTTATAAATGAGCTTAATAGAATCTAACAGAACATAGAACAAAATTCTTTAACAAGTTTTAGTGAATGTGTCAAATTCACTTAAATTTGCCAAAATCCGATTTGAAACTAGGAGATTGAATTTGAGAAACTTGAAATTTAAACTTCCATTAACATAAACTGAGTACAAACTTGCAATTACAACTGACTTTTAAAGATTTAAAACAGAAATTAAAGATATTACACTAGAAATGGTCTAAAGCAGCGACCCCTTTCTTCTCCTTCTCTCTTGGCCTTTATATCTTTTTTTCTTGTTCCCAATTGACTTCTGAGATTATCCCACTTCTTTCCTGACCATTGGATTATCTTGAATTGATCTCAGCCATTCAAATGATTTTTGGCGCCAAAAAGGATATAGGCACATGTGGGTAGCTTGGAGCAATTTGAGGGAATTAAATGCATTTTGGTTTGTAGCTTGAGTTGGTGGAACATGGAATGGGGAAGGTGAGTTGGAGGCATGGTGGTGGCTGGTTTCACGTGGGTGTGGGGAGGAAGACAGTCAAAACGTTTGACTGGGGGGAAAGGTTTATAAAACGTGGGTTTTTTTATAAATTTTGTTTCTTGGGCTGGGGATTAATGTTGGGCCAGTGGTGGTATAAAATGGGGTAGTGGGTTTAGGTTATTAGTGTTGGGTTTGTTTGGTTTTGGGTTAAAGATAAATAAAGGGATCCTTTTAGTTTAGTAGTAATATTAGCCCAAGGACTAAATTTGCCACTTTCTGATTTTTGAGGGACCCAATCTGCCACTAATTCCAAACTTTCTTCAAGGGCCAATATTGCCAA
>LBNU01019436.1:26910-100975 GCA_014162995.1 Artemisia annua
TTCCTTAGCTTGGTAGTTCTCCCCGGTGGGAAAAATTGAGCAAGAAACGAGAGGTGAGATCATCCCAAGAGGTGATGGATCCCGCGGGTAAACGCTCAAGCCATTGACTAGCTTGGTCACGTAGAGAGAATTAGAAGAGACGCAATCGGGTCATCTCTTGAGTTCCAACATCAAGGTCTATGGAATCTATGATTTTGAGAAAATCCCTGAGATGTTGATTTGGATCTTCGGAACTAAGTCCATGGAATGCACATACGCTTTGCACCAACCGGATGGTGTCGGATCGCAAGGGAGACACATTGGCTCCTCGGGTGAGGTCAATGGTGTTTCGATAGCCTTGGTGGCTAGGTCGGGAGTATTCTCCTAAAGTGCGTGCTCTAGGAGGTTGGTTTGGTTGTGGTGGGTTTTGTTGCGGTGGGTTGATGGGATCAAGGATATTACCACCTTCCATGATTGCGGATGGTAATGGTTACTTACCACGAAACAAAGAAAAAGATAGACTAAAGAAATCCTATAAAAATAAAATAAAAATCTTGTAGGACCGTGTATAACAACTTATTTCATGACTTATTTAGCTTATTCTAGAGAGAGAAATAGAGAGTAGAGAGAGAGAGAGAGAGAGAGAGAGAGAGAGTGGAGGATCATCATGTAAAGAAAATAAGCACTATGTGTATTACCAAAAATGATGAAAACTCACCTCACAAATGAGGTTTACAATTCTTTATATAGTACTAGGAATATTAGATTTAGGCTTGTACATGTTTAGCCCTTGAACTTCCTAGTTTATGATAAATGAACATATAACTTATGAAACTACTTTCTAACACAACCTATTACACGTTTCAAGAATATAATGACCGACACTTAATAATAAAAAATACAATGCTAACAATCTCCCCCTAAGTGTTGGTNACTAGGAATATTAGATTTAGGCTTGTACATGTTTAGCCCTTGAACTTCCTAGTTTATGATAAATGAACATATAACTTATGAAACTACTTTCTAACACAACCTATTACACGTTTCAAGAATATAATGACCGACACTTAATAATAAAAAATACAATGCTAACAATCTCCCCCTAAGTGTTGGTCATTGAAGGTTGCGTGACGTCTTCATCTTTGTCTTTAAATTTTAACATTCATTGCTCTTGACGTCTTTAGAAAACATTAGATAAGTCATTGTTCAACGTTCATCGTTCTTTGTTCCTTCATGCTTTGTGATCTTTACACCATGACTTTTCTTTGTTCTTTGTTGTTGTGGTTGTTCATCTGCCTTATTTCACTATTTCGTCTTTGTAGGTTAGTCGCCTTTCCAACATGCTCATACATCTTTAGTCTTTGCCATAGATATATTTGTTGTCGCGGTTCTTTCACTTTGATCTTTGTCACTTAACTTTGTAGATTCTTCTTTTTGGCGTACAATCTTTCATTGACTGTTGCTTTCCTTTGATCTTAGTGAGAACTTTCCTTTGACTTTGAGATGTATGTATGAGCATGTGGAAACTAGTGTGTGGTGGTTGTACCTGCATACACTTGTTAGTAATAAATCATCCGGTACTTACAGGTTTGGAAACAGAATTTTTTACCATCAAAGTGTGATTACTCCTTCCGTTCTCACCAAGGCCGTTCCCAATCGGATGCCCTGAAAGAGCTAGCACTGACGTACCGGAGTACCCCAACGATTAGGTGAGTCGCTAGAGATCACCCTACGACTGTAGACCTTATGCTTCCGGCACTTATAGGTTTGGAATTAGAATTTATCAACAGCATAGTGTGAAGACTCCTTCTAATCCTTACCATGGCCGTTCCTAATCGGATACCCCCTAAAGGGCTTATACAGACATACCGAAGTACACCCACGATTAGGTGAGTCAATGGAGATCACCCCATGACTGTAGACCGTTTGAATCCACCGTAACACTACGCGTAACCCACAAGAGATTACCGAAGTGACCTGCTGTCAGGGCTGCTTGATGTTGACCTTGGCAGGAGTTTCCGTTCAATCATTGAGAAGTACATAAGTAAATTCTCTCATAAACGTTCTGGCAGATTGCTAAGACCTGCGTAGGACTCTTGATGAGTGCTCAAACACTCATCATTTTTGGTCAAATCTGAAACGCAAAACATCTGAAAACACGCAAAATCACATCAAAATGATGAAAATATCCAAGGATCGTGTTTTATGTGTCTCAAATGCAAAATATTTAAAAACAAATGAAAAATGAGCAAAGTTTGCAGATTTGGCAGTTTCAGTCCTCCAACTTTCTAAGTTTGGCAAAAATAGTCCCTGGAGTTTAAAAATATGGAGTTTTATCATTCAAGGTCCTTGAAATGTCTTAAGTTGTCAAAAATGGTCCTTGAATGAATTTTTGGGCAATTGGCAAAACAGGTCCCTGAACTTTGGGAAATTTACAAAAATGGTCATTGGGATTTTAAAAATGCAAAAATGGGATTTATGGTCCTTGTGTTATTGATGATTGGCAACATTGGTCCTTGTGAGCAAATTGGAGTGTGTACAGCTTCAACCCCTAAACTTTGGAGAAATTACATAATGGGTCCTTGTTACTTGATATATCAAACGGACCCTTTATAAACAAGGATGAAAGGATACTATGACGCTAAAGTACGAAGCACTTCATTCAGACCAGGCGATTTCGTATACCGCAAAAATGATTCAAGTAGCGCAGAAGACACTGGAAAGCTCGGACCAAAGTGGGAAGGACCTTACAGGTCATCGAAGCACTAGGAAAAGGCGCATACAAGCTGCGTGATAAAGATGGCCATGAGCTACAACGCACGTGGAACATTCGCAATCTCAAGAGATGCTATCTTTAGAAAGGGCTACGGCCCCACACATGGATACCCACGCACTTTAGTAAGTGCCCCAATAAAGATCCATGTATTTCTACTCTTGTTTTTTATATTTATCTAGATAAGTAATTTCTCTCTTTTATAAAAACTTGCAAGTATTTTGATTCAAACTCGCGGTTTCTAGCTAACTCCGCGATACATTTTCTTTACATTGTCATTTAAATGCTATTTATGTTTCAATGTGTTGGTTACATTACCTTTAGCCTACATGGCGCGCATGCACTTATTAATACCCACGTTGGTAAAAGGATGAGTTAACCTACTAAACAACTCGCTGAGTAAGAGGGTTGCAAACCCATCAACATCGGATCACGCATCCTTGTTAAACACCTTACGCTCAAGATGTTGGCGTAAGTCCCTTGCGCACCCCACGATGGATGCACAACATTGTACACTGTGCGCGTTTAACAATTTAGGAGCCAAGACTCTTGACTCCTTGAAATAATATTTTTCAGTACGCTGCATACACTTGTAAAAATTCATATACAACTGTGATTTTTTCTAAGTTACAAATTTCATACACGAATATGATCTTTAACTTATGAACTCCATACACGATTATGGATTCCTTATAAATTTTCCTAAGTATGCTTATAATAGTTTGACCTTTCTACATAACTTAGGTGTCTTTCACGTAAAGACAAAGAACCAAGTTTAAACTCCTTAATGAACCACGAGTTCATTATCAATTCTATATACTCTTTTGAGTACATGCTTGAGTAAGATAAAAGAGCTAAATGCAAACATTCAAAAACAAATGCACGTACAGACCAACTTTGTTTAAAGCAAAACTGTACAAAATTTTATTATAGACCACGAGTCATTACAAAAAAATATGGACTTAACAGGCACATATGCTAAAAAAGTGTTAAGTCTATTACAAAGAAAGAAGCACAAGCCAAAAGCCTAAATACTGGAAGAACGCCTAAGTTTGGAGCTACCATCCTCAACTACAGCACTCCCAGATTCCTTGAGTCTTCTCAGCAACTCACAATCTTGGGGTGACACAGTCGCAACACTAACTGGCACCCCATCAGACCTTGGGATATGCGCAGCGCCAAGACCACATAGGATGGCTTTCCCTTTCACGCCCTCTTTCCTTGCAAGTCTCATGGCATGAGCTTCTAACGACTCCTTGAGAGAGATTTCCTTCTCAAGGGCAAAAGGATTCAAGAGGTCGCGTGGGCGTGCAAAAATAGGGACTTGCAGCTGAGACACATCCGGCTTCAAAAAATAATCAAGCTGTGTATCAGCCCCTTCGGATATGTGCCTCGCTAAAGTTAGTCCCTGCATAATGACCCCAATGGGGTAGTCTTGATCGCGCTCCAACTGCGCGATGTGTGGAAGCTCCAGAAGCTTCATTCTTTCCATTGCAGCGACAAGCTTGGCATATGCGTCCCCATCATACCCTGGCACTTGGGAGATGGGCACGGTCAACAACTTATCTTCAGCCAGCTTTTCCACCGCTTCCGCCTTGCCGCGCGCTAGAGCACACTGAACAACATCCCCGAATGCACCCACCACTTCAGGGGACTCCAACGTGTTCAGCGCAGCCAAACGCAGACCATGGCTGATCAGCCACCTGCGAATGAAAATTAGCAGAAGAGTTTAAGTTAATTAAAAGCTATACAAATGGAAATTCAAAGGAAAAAAGGAATTAAATGTTACCTGCGCTCAGCAATAGAGGACATCAGGTGTGGGTACAACTCTTCGTCGTACTCCAGGCTAAGCTTACGCAGCTTATCCTCCTGTTTCTGAAGCAAACCCTCCACCATTTCACGAAACCCATCCAAAGACGCGAAGAGTTTACCCCTGTTCATCTCCATATACTTCAGCGCCCAGATACAAGAAGACTTGTATGCACTGAAATCAGCACGCTCCTTATCTACTTGGGCCATGAGAGACATTCTCTCATCAGCAAGCCTCCTAGCATGCGCAGTTGTGGACTCTACATCTGCCCGCGCATCAGCCAACTGCGCCCTCAGCAGTGCGATCTCCTCATCCTTCTGTGCAAGGCTGCTACTTTCACCAACATATCGAGCCTTGAGCTGAGTAACCAACTCAGCTTGACGATCAGCAACCGCACCCAATTCCTCCATCAGTTGCTGCGCGGACATCCCCTCACCCGCCTTCAACGGCTCCTCCAAATGACAATGAGTCGCCTGGGGTGGCACCGACCCCTCAACAAACGCTGCATCACCCCCTGCAGCTTTGTCACTACATGCAAACAGAAAGAAGTCAAGGCATTGTATGGCAAAAAAGGAGAAAGAAAATAGACAATAAAACAATTGTCACTTACGTAGGAGGGGAGGTCTCAGCAGTATCATGCGCAGCAAAGGACATTGATGCCTCCTCATCTGCGGACTCATCCACGATGATAGTATGACGTCTGCGCTTGGAGGTGCCCTCACCACCATCATCAGCAGCCTTGCGCTTAGCACCCTGGCGCTCCTCCTCAGAGTCGGTGTCCACCTTGAGGATCCCAACACTGTCGGACGACTCAGTGCGCACAGGCTCAGGGGCCGCCACTTCCTGCGCAGGAACAGTCTGCACCGGAGTTGCATTCACAACAGGCTGCGCAACATCAGAGGACTCTTCTTGCCCAAGCTCCAGAAGACGTCCAGCGGAAGCCTCCAAGATAGGCAACTCACCCTCCCTCAGGGGGCGTACACCCAGAGCCACTTGCGTGGGTTTCGTCAACTTCACCACAACAAACAAGTCCATCTCTGCGCAACACATGAACAAACAGAAAAGAACAAGTTAGTTGATAAAGTTACAATATACAAGAGCGCTTACATTATAAACGCGAAGGATAAGCACCCACCCCGGCCGCTCTCATCAAGAAATGTTGGCACTTCATCAAAACCTTGGAAATAGTTGCGACTAAGTCCCATATGGACCAAAAACTCCTCAGAATAGGGATTGATGGGGATGTGGTTTCCGTTAATGGTCTCCGCATCCTCTATGCTATACGAACCGGGATCTGGGCGCTCATCCTTTGGAAGCGATCTTTGAGTATAAAACTCAGAAAGCGAAGTGAAGACCCTATCATCTATCCAGAAAAACTTTTCCCTCCAACCCCTAAGGACGTCTACTTTTTCAGTGTAACATTGATAGCGCCCTGGGCGCTTCGAAAACTTCACCCACCCGTTCGATCACGTTGTGTGGTAAAACGCGCGGAAAAGGTTGATAGTAGGATTTATCGCAAGTAAACGACAGTTTATTTCAAAGTTTGTTATTTTCGCCGCACCTATACAGTGCAGCTGAGAGATATGCAGACGGTAGAAGTTAAGCACGTCGCTCAAAAACAAGGATATAGGCACGCGCTGGTTTGCAAACTCAAAAAAGCGCGTGTATACCCCTATTTTCCCCTCAGGAAAGTCTGCGATACATGCGTCTGCCTCCGGTACTTCCGGATGCACCGCAAGGGGAATGAAATAATCGGAGGTGAACTGACGAAGTTCATCCTCGTCAATCTCAGAACGGAACTCATCTAGTTGACGAACCATTTTTACTAGAATACGCACGCGCAATTACCTTTGAAGGTACTAGTTTTTTCTTGACTGATGATTCTTAATATGGAAGAAAATGGCGTTTTTTACTGTGGTAGACACAGTGAAAATGCTAACCCTTTATATAGGGTTTGCCCTTGCCTTGGATGAACGACACGTGGATCTCACTACCTCCATCGTGTGGTTGGAATACATACAGGTACATGCACTTTCCCACGTATTTCAAGGGATACGTGGGACGATTTTAGGCTAGATACATGGTATCCCATTTTTGGCGGGAAATGCTAGACCCTTCCCCGACACGCTTGCCGCTAATATTACTAGTCTAGCATCCGTGGTTCATACCTACGCATCCTAGACTGGGAGGAAATGATGACGTATAGTCCATATTCGGTTCACGAACCCGATTAATGAACATCACTAACACCCAAGCCCACCACGAGTGGGCTATCATGACAATGATTGGGCTACCATACTAATGGTTTGGGCTCACGAAAGCCCAAACCCAAATACATTATTTATGGTCTAGATAAGGATCTCTTATTTATGGGATAAAGATCCATAGACCGGATAGGCATTATATGCCGAAGAGTGAGGAACACGAAATCTAAAAGGATTTCGTGCCTATATAAAGAATATCATAATTCTCGATTAAAGGTACGATTTACAACCCTAACTCTTCAATACAACCCTAAAAACCGATTACTTACTCTCACGCCGGAGGATAATCGTGGGAGACAATCCCACGATAAGCCTAACGGTGTTTGTTTGCTTTCTTAGTGCGCAGGTCTCAAGCATTAAGATCTAATTGGTACGAGAACAGGAACCCAAATAAGGAACGCCCAAATTTTGTATGAACAGTTCTTAAACACATTGAGTGTGAATCTATAGTCGGGTTGTTGCTGCTCATCCAAATGCTGAATCGTTGAAAGCTGACTCCATTGTGAAGTCTTGGATTTTCTTGACTCTCTTGATGCTCTCCAAGAACGTCTTATTGTGGCTGATCCAAGAACTGCTAATGATGCTTGGGGATCATATTGAGAAAATTTTTGTTGACAACAAAAGTACCAAGACGATTGCTTTGAAGGGAGAATTAGGATGCTCCAACTTTGATACCTAACCGTGCATGCCAACTTTTGCAAGATTGAATCCATTACGACTATCTTAACTAATCTTGGATCTCTTATGTCTAATGATGATGTTGTCACCTATTCCATTAATGGCTTAATTGATAAGTATGATCATGTTGAGAGAATTATTGCTCATAAGGATCCTTTTCTGGACCTTGACACTGTGCGATATATGGTTACCACGGAAGAGATGAAACTGAAGTCTAAGACCCTAGTCTCTATGATTGATACCACGCCATCCTCTGTTGGTCCGATATTTTTGTAAAACCATGAGTCGTATTAACAAGAGCTTGAGCAAATGAAAATACTTGATGTTCATTAAAAATAAGAGCATGTTTACACAATCTTGACATGAGTCAACTAATAATACCCATTGTACATTACGATTGCTTAGTCTCACTTAGTTGTCAACGTGAAGGCTTTACGAGGGATAGTTGCGGAATACTATCCCTTGTAATGACAAATGTTACTATTCAAGTTATGAAGAGAAAGATTCCACGTAGAAGATGAGGAAGTTTCTCAAGGTGGAATCAATTGTTATCACTACTACTAACCTCCCTTTATATACAAGGGAGACACACTGTTACTAGTTACAAGAGAACAATGATATCTAAACTAGAAGTTAACTCGAAGTAAGGTACACGTGCACTTGTGTGGCTAGGGTTGCCTTACTGTGCTGCAAATTTTTGTACATGCAAGTTGCTTTCCCTGCTCTCGATGAGTTATTATCTTCCCAAGGGTTTTCCCACTTTGCCTTATTTCAAATTACTCCCAGCTAAGCGTATCTAAGAACTTTCAGTCAGATCCTTTGATATACATTAGCAAGTATCTTGAAGTATACTCTAAGTGTATCTGATTAGTGTAACTGGTTCTTCTGCATGGCTTAAGATGATAAGTCTTTTCAGAGCCCTAGATACATTTGTCAGTCCTGTTGGTCTCTGTTTGTTTTCATCTTCTTGTACTTCGCTAGCTGACTCCGCATTAGGTTACAAACTATTCATTCAGTTTTGGTCTTCGACTTTCACGAAGCTAGACTGTTTTTATCAAGAAGTGTACAACATATCTGAGGTGTTATCCTCTGATATGTGAACACTCAGTGAGTCTCTTTGTCAGAACCGTTGTTCCTTATATCAGTGCTTTCGATATATGCTGAATGGTTTTGACTTTGTCTTCTCTGAAGTTGCTCATAAGGTGTATACCTCAGTGAGTCTTGATAGCTGATTGTGATCAGCTGTGTTGATCTTTAGTCAGGGGGTAAACGTTTGCTCATGGTTTACATTTTGACTTTTATCAGAGAGCGATTTGGTTCTCTGATTTAATTAGCTATTTAAATTAGGCTTAGTTTATGCTTCAAATACATGTGAGGGATAATTTGGTCAGAATATGACTCAACATACTCTCCCACTATTCTCTTGATCAAAAGAAATTCTAATTCTAGACATGGGAATGGCCGTGATAAACGCGCGTCTCAAAATGGTCCTTTTAAGTCACGTATTTGTTTTAGTTTTGCTAATGGTTTTTGTCATTTTCGTAATACGTGCAAATTTGTGCATCTCTTCATCTAATGCTAAACCGAGTCCTAACTCGTTCAATACAAGTTCAAAAAATGAACCTGAGAAAAATGTTCGCATCTGATACTTGGACAAAAAGTAAGTATGCTAAGAAGCAAGCTGGTAAGCTTGTGGCTGGTATTGTTGCGATGCCTACTTGTTGGAGTAACATTGTGTACATTAATAAGTTAAAGGGTCCTATTGTAAGCGCTCTTCGATTAGTAGATGGCGAAAAGAAGTCAACAATGGGTTACATATACTAGGCTATGAAGAAGGCAAAAAACAATATCATCTTCTTTTAATAGTGATGAAAAATAAGTACAAGGATGTGTTTGCGATTATCGACAAAAGGTGGGAGTGTCAACTTCATCAACCGTTACATGTTGTTGGATATTATTTAAATCTACAACTTTACTACTCAGATCCTACGATTGAGGAGGATGTAGAGGTGTCGGCGGGGCTGTTAAATTGCATTGAGAGGCTCGTACCAAATGAGGGTGATCAAAGCACACTTATGGCAGAAAAGCAAATGTATAAGAATGCGGAGGTATTTTGGGGTATAAACTAGCCATACGTGACAGAAATACCAAGTTACCAGGAAAAATTTAACAATTAAAGATAACACATACTTATAATTATATTTCAATTTCCTGAAACATGTACTTCTTTGTAGCTGAATGGTGGAGTTCTTATGGAAATGATGTTCCTCGTTTAAAGAGGTTTGCTATCAAAGTTCTAAGTCTTACGTGTAGTGCAACAGGGTGTGAGCATAACTGGAGCATATTTAGTCTTGTAAGTATTTATGTTATCGAATATTACTACATGAGTTGAGTTGAGTTTGCATTTGAAACTTGAGCATATTTAATCTTGTAAAGTTATAAGTATTTATTTTGTCACTCACTTTTAATTCTTAAATTTGCCAGCTTCATAACAAAAATAAGAAATAGACTTGATCAAGTTAGGATCAATAATTTGATGTATGTAAAATACAATCGACAGTTAAAGAAACGTTATGATCGTCGTGATATTATTGATCCTTTATCGTTAAATGACATTGATGAAAGTAACAAATGGTTGATTTGTGGAATGTATGAGGATGAACTGTTAGACTCGTTTCCCGGGTACTTGGACCCCACCCTAGATGAAATGGACTTAAGACCTTACGTGATTGGTTAGTCAACAAATGTTGCATATTGGTCAAACCCGCTAGTCAAAGTGATAGTCAAAGAATGTGTTATATGGGTTATGGAAAGTTTTGTGTGGCACAAATAGAAAGGGAATAGACTTCATGGGCTTGACTTGTCATATGCTCAATGTGTTATAAATTAGTTGTGGCTAAATAAGAAGGAATGAGATTTGAGGGGCCAATCTTGCCAAATGGCCAAACTTGCCATCTAGCTTAATATATCCAGGATTCTCTAGACTTTTCCTCCATTATTTAGATGGAGGTGGAAGTCCGGTTTTGTGGAAAGAAAAAGAGAGGGAAAAGTGAGATGATGGCTTAAGAAGAAGAAGAAGATGATGAAGATTTATTGTCCATAGTCCTTCCTAGTTATGATCTCCACAAGTAAGTAACTCTAATCTTGAGTTATAATGATTATTGTGGTAAAAGGTTAATGGGTTAAGTGGGTTTTCATCATATGATCTTGATATGATCATATGATGATATGGAGATAAGGTTGGGTAAGTTTAGATGGGTTTAATAACCCTTGATCATGATATGTTGTGTTAATAAGTCTTGATGATGATGGTTAGGAAGTATGATGATGATGATGAAGGATGATGATGATGATGAGGTGGATGATGATGCTTTTATATGCTTAGCTTGGAGCTAAGGTAAGTAAAATGATGATGGCATAGTGTTATATGGAATACTAACATGTATGTGTTATGTATGTTATAGATGAGATGTGTTAAGTAATAGGTGGTTTAGATATGCTTATGCGATGTGATGAATGTGAGCTAAGTGGCGACTTGATGTTATGTGTTAAATGAGAATTGGAGTAATAAGCTTGTAAAGTAAGTGTTATGATGTATGTGATGCTTATATGTTGTGTGAAGTATAATGGTATGTTATGATCGTTTTACTTACTAAGCGAAAGCTTATTGTTTAGTTGTCAATGTTTTGTAGGTTGTTTATGAGATGAAGCTATGGCTTAGATATGGATGTGCAAGTATAAAGGTAGTATGCGTTAGGAGCTTAGGTAGAATACCGAGCTCTATGTTGATATTGTACCCCCGTGAGTCATTAATGTGTTGTAAAGTATGGTCAAGTGTCAAGTGTATGAATTGGTGATCAATTGGTAAATTATAACATGGCTCATGTATTTTATGGTCAAGTTAAAGGGGCGTTTGGATTAAGTGTAAGTATACCCATTTTGGGATGTAAACGGGTCAAGTAAATATGTAAACGTTTTTTTATGTTAGTATAATGATTTCTGGAAAGTTTCGTTAATTTTCGAGTCTTGGAATCATGGTTTCCGGAATAGAGAAAAGTGCAAAATATAGTTTTTTCATTATAAAGTTTCTGTAGGGGGTATATGGCCATATGGTATTTTCAGAATATGGCCATATGCTTACCTCAGAAACCTTATTATGGCCATATGACCAGAGTATATGGCCATATGGTATTTTTAGCGTAATGACCATATGCTTACCTCAGAAACCTTAATATGGCCATATGACCAGAGTATATGGCCATATGGTATTTTCAGCGTATGACCATATGCTTACCTCAGAAACTTTAAAAGGAGTATATGGCCATATGGTATTTTAGCATATGGTCATATGCTTTCGTTATTGTATAAATAAGATTTTATAGTTTTTGTCGATCTTATAAAAATCATATCTTTTAAACCATAAGTCGTCACGGGTCGTGCCACTCGGTGTTTTGAAGGTAATTGAGTCTAGTTTCATTTAGAAACGGTTTTAAGGTCTAAAATGTTATAGATTTTTGTTAATAGTGAAAAGAGTAACGAAGGGTCCGTTAAAGTGAAGTCGTTTTCACGTTAAAGTTTCTATTTTTGGTCAAAGCGGGCACGGGGTGTTACAACTTGGTATCAGAGCTTCGGTTTAAGTGAATTAGGTTTCCACTATTGGTTGCCTAGTCTTAAACCACTCGTAGAAGCGTTGAGCGTAAGTACTAGAGATGCGGGGACATAATAGTTAAGTATGAGACGAATTATGTTTTATGCTAGTTGAACTTATAGATGATAAGTGATGGATGTATGATATAGTGTTGATGTGTATGAGATATAAGTCCGTGGAGGACTTAAAGTATTTGAATGCTTAGTTGGTCGTGCACCTCGGTTGGTGCCGGTGATTGTTTTGCAATTATGTGAATGTATGATAGAGTTATAGTAATAGAATGCGAGTAGAATTGCTATGTGGTATTAGAGATGGGCTAGTAAGTGAATTGAAAGTTGTATGAGCCTTAGTTATAAGATAGACTAGTTCTTGCCGCTCATTAGAATGTTGAGGCTTAGACATAGATTGATTGTGCGAGGTGATATGAGCCATAGACTATATGATTTGATTATGATTATGAATTTTTAAACACTTTGTGGATAAGTGTTAAATGTTATTGTTTATATGACGCTAAGTCTATGGTAGTAGCTATTGTATGTCTAAGCTTTATTTGATGTAAGTCCACGGCGGACACAATGTGTTTAAGTGTTGAGATCACCGTACACCTCGGATAGTGTCGGTGGATATTAATATGTGATTATGTGAGCGGTAGTGACGATATTGGAAAGTGAATAGATATGATATATTGTATGAATGCTATTTGAGCAAATATGATTGATGATGGAAGTCACGTGAAGCATGGACTATGTCTAATATAATGTACAGTTGCCGAATGCTTATGATGACCTAGTTGTGGTCGAAAAGTTAAAGGAAAACATTGATATGTGAGAAAGTTAAAGAGTATAGTTAAGATGTGATGAGATCATGTAACATATAAAACATGATAAGTAAAATGCGTTAGTAAGAAATGGTTAAGCGTGATGGTTAGAAGTGATGAATGAGATATAGATTACGCTAGAAGTCATAAGTGATGTGAAGTGCGCTAGAATGAATTGTAAACATGAATCGAATCATGTTAAAATATTGAAAGATGTATGATGATAAAATGCACAATTTAGTTGCATGAAAGAATTGAGTAGGACAATGTGATGATGGCATATAATGAAAGTGTAAGTCAACTTGGGGTTGACGGATAAATGATAGATTGCATTGTGGAATGCAAGCATAATAAAAATTGACAAGTGTTATATAGAAACTTGTCTAGATGAAAGTAAACATGGAAGCAAAGGTTGAAATTGCTTAAGGCAATGAAAAGTGTTGAAATGATAGTATGTACTTAATGATAAAAGTACACGAAAGATGTTAAAGTAAAACATAGCTTGGATCCATTTCTAAGTGTAATTTTGTTAGTAGCAAGGGCTAACTATTGTATAAGGTTCAACCGCGAGGGTTGAGCATATTGGAAAAGGTTCAACCGCGAGGGTTGAGCATATTTGAAAAGGTTCAACCGCGAGGGTTGAGCATATTTGAAAAGGTTCAACCGCGAGGGTTGAGCATATTAGAAAAGGTTCAACCGCGAGGGTTGAGCATATTAGATAAGGTTCAACCGCGAGGGTTGAGCATTTTGGATAAGGTTCAACCGCGAGGGTTGAGCATATTAGATAAGGTTCAACCGCGAGGGTTGGGCATTTTGGAAAAGGTTCAACCGCGAGGGTTGAGCGTATTGAATAAGGTGGATCCAAAGCTAGAAAAGATGGAAAGTGAAGTAAGTACGATTGTTGTGTCGGAAGTACGTGAGTAGGATGATTTATAATCTCCTTATTTACATGGATTGGGACGCCTCTTCATTTAAATAAAGAAATTGTAAATCGCCGAACCATAAGTTTATAATTCCTTACTTACATAGATTGGGACGCCTTTTTATGTGAGTAAAGAGTTATAAACAAGTGGGCTTACGTGTAGCCGACATGGCATGAATACGAGTAGAGAAGTGAGGAAGTGAAAACTAAAACAAGATAGACGCCTAGAATGAGTTTGTGCCTTAAGATTGATAAGATAATGGGTAAGCATTCCCAAGATTTAATAAGAAATGTTGCTTAAGTGATGCGTGAGAAAGATTTTGAAATACCGTTTATATGGTACTATGTATAAATGTTGAGATAAGTCACCGGTTTTTGGAAGTAGATACGTGTTGGTATTATGTAAAATACGAAATTGGCCGGTATATGACTTAAGGTCATGTTAGTGTATTTATGAATGACATGGAAATAGTGTTGAAGTTTGACTTATATAAAGTCAAATAGTAGATTTCCTCCGATTGACAAGTCGTCATTGTTGGAAATTTTAAATAAGTTTGTGATGTTAAGTGTTGTTTATAGTGGATATTGAGTAATGATTGTGTTATAGTAAGGTTTGAATTGCAAGATCACCTAGATTGTTGCAAAGAAATGTCTAAAGATTCGAAGTATGAGAATGAGTGTATGTTGTGAATTAGTCTTGGATAGTTATAGACGAGAGATTTCGGGGACGAAATCTAAATAAGGGGTAGAATTGTTAGACTCGTTTCCCGGGTACTTGGACCCCACCCTAGATAAAATGGACTTAAGACCTTACGTGATTGGTTAGTCAACAAATGTTGCATATTGGTCAAACCCGCTAGTCAAAGTGATAGTCAAAGAATGTGTTATATGGGTTATGGAAAGTTTTGTGTGGCACAATTAGAAAGGGAATAGACTTCATGGGCTTGACTTGTCATATGCTCAATGTGTTATAAGTTAGTTGTGGCTAAATAAGAAGGAATGAGACTTGAGGGGCCAATCTTGCCAAATGGCCAAACTTGCCATCTAGCTTAATATATCCAGGATTCTCTAGACTTTTCCTCCATTATTTAGATGGAGGTGGAAGTCCGGTTTTGTGGAAAGAAAAAGAGAGGGAAAAGTGAGATGATGGCTTAAGAAGAAGAAGATGATGATGAAGATTTATTGTCCATAGTCCTTCCTAGTTATGATCTCCACAAGTAAGTAACTCTAATCTTGAGTTATAATGATTATTGTGGTAAAAGGTTAATGGGTTAAGTGGGTTTTCATCATATGATCTTGATATGATCATATGATGATATGGAGATAAGGTTGGGTAAGTTTAGATGGGTTTAATAACCCTTGATCATGATATGTTGTGTTAATAAGTCTTGATGATGATGGTTAGGAAGTATGATGATGATGATGAAGGATGATGATGATGATGAGGTGGATGATGATGCTTTTATATGCTTAGCTTGGAGCTAAGGTAAGTAAAATGATGATGGCATAGTGTTATATGGAATACTAACATGTATGTGTTATGTATGTTATAGATGAGATGTGTTAAGTAATAGGTGGTTTAGATATGCTTATGCGATGTGATGAATGTGAGCTAAGTGGCGACTTGATGTTATGTGTTAAATGAGAATTGGAGTAATAAGCTTGTAAAGTAAGTGTTATGATGTATGTGATGCTTATATGTTGTGTGAAGTATAATGGTATGTTATGATCGTTTTACTTACTAAGCGAAAGCTTATTATTTAGTTGTCAATATTTTGTAGGTTGTTTATGAGATGAAGCTATGGCTTGGATATGGATGTGCAAGTATAAAGGTAGTATGCGTTAGGAGCTTAGGTAGAATACCGAGCTCTATGTTGATATTGTACCCCTGTGAGTCATTAATGTGTTGTAAAGTATGGTCAAGTGTCAAGTGTATGAATTGGTGATCAATTGGTAAATTATAACATGGCTCATGTATTTTATGGTCAAGTTAAAGGGGCGTTTGGATTAAGTGTAAGTATACCCATTTTGGGATGTAAACGGGTCAAGTAAATATGTAAACGTTTTGTTATGTTAGTATAATGATTTCTGGAAAGTTTCGTTAATTTTCGAGTCTTGGAAGCATGGTTTCCGGAATAGAGAAAAGTGCAAAATATAGTTTTTTCATTATAAAGTTTCTGCAGGGGGTATATGGCCATATGGTATTTTCAGAATATGGCCATATGCTTACCTCAGAAATCTTAATATGGCCATATGACCAGAGTATATGACCATATGGTATTTTCAGCGTATGACCATATGCTTACCTCAGAAACCTTAATATGGCCATATGACCAGAGTATACGGCCATATGGTATTTTCAGCGTATGACCATATGCTTACCTCAGAAACTTTAAAAGGAGTATATGGCCATATGGTATTTTAGCATATGGTCATATGCTTTCGTTATTGTATAAATAAGATTTTATTGTTTTTGTCGATCTTATAAAAATCATATCTTTTAAACCATAAGTTGTCACGGGTCGTGCCACCCGGCGTTTTGAAGGTAATTGAGTCTAGTTTCATATAGAAATGGTTTTAAGGTCTAAAATGTTATAGATTTTTGTTAACAGTGAAAAGAGTAACGAAGGGTCCATTAAAGTGAAGTCGTTTTCACGTTAAAGTTTCTATTTTTGTCAAAGCGGGCACGAGGTGTTACATGAACCACCAAGGAATGATCAAGGGCACACAGACAAGTCAAACTATAATCTTAGATCCAATGATGTGTTTACTAGTTCAAGCTCAAGAGGAACAGGAAGGGGAGGGTCTAGTTCTAGATTAAACCTTATGGATGAAGATGATGAGGTTGCCATTTTAGAGAAGAGTGACACCAAAGAAGAAGATGTTGAGGAAGATGAATCTGATCACAATGGGGAGGGATACACATTTGATGATGATGTTGACGATGGGGAATTTGACAACATAGCTTGAAATCGCTTACTTTGTTTCGTTAAGTAGTATCTTTATGAAATATTATCATGAAAATGTGGCATTGNTTTTTTTTTTTTTTTTTTTTTTTTTTTTTTTTTTTTTTTTTTTTTTTTTTTAAGCTGCATAAATTGTCACATATGTTATAAAAAAAACTAAATGTATAGTGTGCTTCATGGTTATGAATCATGCGCCTTGATTTGCGTCTCGCCTCGAGGCTCTTTGACCCCATTTGCGCCTTAGTGCGCCTTGAGCCTTTCAAACATTGGAGCTCAACTGTTTCTCATCTCACACCGGCCCAAAGTTGGCTTAATCCATGCCCAACATGAGTTATTTCTTTGGTATTAATTCACGGATGGTAACACAACCCAATGAGTACACAATAGGACCACATCTACATTTCTGAGCCACCTAGTTTTAGGCCTCTGTCATCTGCTAGATCGGGTATTGGGTCGCATGCTTATCAGTTCCAGACGCAAGCTACATCGGGTATTCAACATGCTGCTTCCAATTTGTCCATGCCTTCGGGATAGGAGATTGTTTTACCACATGCATTTAGTACTATGAGGTTTCATGACCTCACTACCGGTGCATGGAATATGGGCACATGTGCTAGTTCTCATTTTAATTCTTATGTTAATTGTCTTAGTAATATTTTCAACAAGTGTATTTATCCAGCTTAATTGTCTTCGTATCGGGTTACATCTTATTTTTTTTTATTAAAGAATTGCATAAATCTATTTTCAAAACGAGTTGCATAATATAGTCAAGTATATTCATTCACTTTTACATCACATATAAACAACATGAATATCCCCTTTATAGCTGTAATCAACAATTACCTCTGCCAACAACCACCAGCGTTTTCTTCTTTACTATTACTATATATTAGTGTCAATTATTCTTGCTTTATGTATTTTTTTTGCCGTCACCGCAACATTACTCGGTTTATATGCTAGTTTCCCTAAAACTTTTGACCTCTGACTTTATTGTAAGATATTTAAACTATTTATATGCATACGTCCGTAGGTTTATTTTGAGAAATATATTCATAAAAACGTACCAAGTTATTTCGGATTATTAGGTACTTATATTATCAAACGCAAATTTTCAAAATGTGTAACTCCTCGCTAGGCTTGTTTTGTTTAAAATTTAAAATGTGTAATCATTTTGATTGTTTGGGGGAAAAAAAACAAAAAATACAAATGAGTTTTTTTAATGTGCACCAGTATGTGAGCACCAAAACTTATTGCTACAATTACAACTATTTATTTTTCAAATGTTTGGAAAACCTTGTTAACTAGTATCGATTTTGTGATATTTTTTAGACGACATTAATCTGACAAAATTATCTCGACGGCAATAAACATTCGAGGGTTGTAGAAACAAAACTTACTTTTAATGAACATAAAAATATTTAAAATAGTACTCCTACCAATTTGTATCTTATTTTGATGTCTTAAAGTTCCAATAATCATTTTAAGACGCCAGCAAGGTGTATTATTTTACCATTTCCAAATTCTTTATTCTAACAATCCACTCAAGTGAGACATATGTAGTTCCAATTTTCAATGTAAACTATTAACATAAACAAATTTTGGTTTAGAAAAGGGAGTGGAGACCAACCTAGAGTTGTGCAACTTTTGACCCTGAAAATGTAATCATACATGAATAAAGAATCTAATTATAAAAGTATTGATTTGAGAAAAAAGAACATGCCCAGAAAGACCGTATTAGTTGTGCCAGTTAGATTGCCAAATGTAGGTCCAGTAGTAATCAAATAAAAAAACAAGACATCTCTACTACAAAGGTGAAGATCGGTGGGATCATCCTGGTCCCATGCATCCTAAGGATGCCAACTGGACCCTTCCCCAAGGACCCGGTCCCAGGCAATGAGCACCTGTCCCAGTGACTGTACTTATCAGGAGGTGGGCTATGAACCCTGACCATTTTCTACAAGAGGCCCCTCACTGACCAGTCAATCTGAGCATTTGCGGTGGGAGATGATATCAAATGGCGTTTAGTGCCAAGGAAGATGTTTGAACCCGGGTCTATTGACTCGGTCCCAAACACCCTTACCATTGGACTAAAGCTCCAAATGATAAAAAGCACCACAAAGAGATCTCTAATCGCTTCTTTTGTTTTATAAAGTTATTTAGCTACTGAGGCGTTTTCTTATTTTTATTTGAGTTAATATTTTTTGTAGATAATAAATTATAATTCTTCTGCCAAGGGTAAATTGACAAGAGATGTAATATAAGATAACAAAATTTGTCACCATAGGTTATACAGTAATTTCTCTTTCCTGAAAAAGTAACATGAGTCTAATGTTTGTAAAAAAAGAGAGAAATTTCTATTTTTGACCACTATAGAGGTAAAGTTCAATTTTTAAAGAAACTTAGGACAATAAGAATAGTCATTTTACTTGCTTTTTCTTTTTTCATAATTATATCAAAATTTTTAATAGGTCTTACGTCTAAAGAAAAACTTTTGTCCTAAGGTTATAGTAATCCACAAATTGCATAACTATCAACCCATTACCACACATGGATAGAGTATCAACTTCACTAGTTCACTTTCATGCACGTACAATACATTAGAAACATATTGGGCTGTGCTATTTTACTTGGGCCAAAGACAAAATCGGACTGGTACGAGGTTGGCCCAAACAAAGTCCAAAGTTTGTTATCTATATTCTATACTCTATAGTAATTTGAATCATTTTTTTATTCGATAAACCCTCTTCTTGTTCTATATAGTTTAACATTGTTCACTCATAAGTCATAACATTTGTTCTAGTTTAACCTGCTTTGGATCGATATCTCAAGATTGGTATCATTTAAAAAATATTATGCACGCACAACATATATACTTTGAAGGATTGACATTTGACACGTTTTGATTAATTAGAATCATAAAATCTTAGGGTGTGCTTGGTTCAAATTCGAGAAAGGAAAAGGAAAATACAATGATAATGGTGGGGAAAAGGAAAGTGAAAGAAAAACATTCTGGTAATGTGCCATTACCCAGCTTTGCGTAGTGATGTCCCAGTTATTTTATTTGGGCTCTACGCAACACATTTTCATTATCTTTCCCATTCCTCACCCCCCATAACCCCCTACCAAGCATGCCTTTAGTATTACAAGACCTATTAAGATGCAAGTTTTATCGACAGTGAGATAATCAATGATGATATCAATTCTAAAAGTTAACATAATCTATGTACCTCCTTAATACTTGCTTGGCCTAATGTGAACACATATTTACCAAGACATTAACCTTGTTTTGACTTAATAATTTAGTCTGATATGTTGCATTAAAAGTGTAGAATTCAGGAATACTAAAACATATATTATTCAGATTCAATGAATTACAGAGATTACATTACATTAGATAGAAATGGAACCTAACCTAAATACTAAATGAGCCTAAACCAACGGGCCGGGCCAATAGGGCCTTTATTATCTAGCATCCTCTCTCAAACTTGTAATCCTGCAGTGGTAAATATTGAGAGTTTACGAAACAGAAAATGAACTAAAACGAAAAACAGAGTGTCCTAAAGTGCAAACTCGGCACTATACGGAGTCTCAATTCGATGCAATCCAAACTATAATAAGGTAACAATAGTGAAGTTTGAAACAAACGAACCAAAGTCATTGCAGAGCAACTGGATTCAAGCATGCTTTCAAAAATCATAGCAGAGCAACATAATTACGAAGATGAACGAGAGCAGATTCAGGCAGACATATGCAGATTCAGACATAGCAGGTTAGGGCAGATGGATGCAGACAGAAGAAGGCAGGTGCATAGCAGATAGCACAATCAGACAGAACCAAATAGGTGCAAATCACAATCAGAGAGACAGATGCAGAGCCAGATGTAACCAAATGCAGAACCGGACAGAATCAAAGCGAAACCATGCGGAACCAGAAGCAAACTACTTGTGAAACCAAAACAAGTTGTTGATGTCGGGATGTTACACATAATTACTCAAGATATAATCAGGTTAGTTAAGACTCTAACATCAACATCACCAACACAAATCCGATTTTCAATTCAAAATTCCATATCCATGATACCGATGACAATAAACAAATCATTCAATCAATATCAAACAAACAAAACCAATTGCAACGAAACAATATTGAGTACCAATATCAATACCAATTACAGATCCAAATCACGAACAATAAACTATCAAAACTCAAACATACTAGAAACCGAAATCGAACTTAGTTTACCAATCTAAAAATCGAATCCTATAAAACTAATTACTGATCCATTGACTGAATCAAACAGGTTTCGACACCGTCATTACCAAACAAAATTATGCCATATGATAAAATAAAAAGGAATATAAAACCCATTCGTGTAGGACTCCAGCTAAAATCAAACGGCAACCAAACTACCGGTCTATGAATTAATTCAAAAAATGATGCTGACAAAACCATCAAACCAATACCAATAGCAAATATATGATTTATTCAAATACTCTTTATTGATCCACCAACTTCATCATATATTCATATGCTTATTTTATAATACTGAAAAATATTTGAACCTTATAATACCAAATTTAAGTTTCAGCCGCAAGCTAATTGCCGATCATATTCCCGATTTTCAGTAAAATAATATTTCCTTCAAACATAATATTTTGCTACCTTTGACTTCGACGTGCAACGACTACTGCAGTTTCAAGGTTCAACTAAACGAAGCAAACATATTACTTTTTTATTTTTTTCTTTATGTTCGACCTAGCTCTTGATATCATTTGTAAAAATCAGGGATACTGAAAAATATATTATTTAGATTCAATAAATTACATAGATCCAAAAACGCTTAACCTAAATGCTAAACGGGCCTAAACCAATAGCCTTTATTATTTAACAAAAAGATTCCAAAGGATCCAAAAATCAGGTACAAGAATACTAAGCAAGGTGCCAAGTTGCAACCCATGTTATATTTGACGTTAAGCATGCACAACAACTTAATAAACCTCGTGATTATTAGTACTATTAAAAATCATGATTGTTCAATATATATTTGCCCTATATAAACCCTCACAAAACAACCTCTAATTGCATCTCATCATAAACCTCTCATCTTTCTAATACAGCCCACAGTAATGGCTTCAAAGACCAACACTCCACTAGTTATCTTTCTAGCACTCAACCTTCTCTTCTTTGCACTAGCTAGTGGTTGCTCCACTTGTTCTAGCCCTACCCCGAAACCAAAGCCATCAGGTGCAACATGTCCAATAGACGCTCTTAAACTAGGTGTATGCGCTAATGTGCTTGGCAATTTGCTTGGTCTTGTCATTGGAGACCCACCAGTTAAGCCATGCTGCAGCCTCATAAAAGGCCTTGTTGATCTCGAGGCAGCCGTTTGCCTTTGTACTGCTATCAAGGCTAACGTTCTTGGAATCAATCTGAACGTGCCACTGTCTCTCAGTTTGCTTCTTAATGTTTGCAGCATGAAAGTGCCCAAGGACTTCCAATGTGCTTAAATCATTAACCACACGTGTATTTATTCTGCTGTTTGTGTTTGTATTCGATTGTGAGAGTGTTTGATTAGTATTTGATCTTCAATTGGGAGATTTCATTTTACTTTCTTTGTAACGTTGGAATAAATTACTAAATTGTGTTTGTTTCATTTGATTTATGAGTTGCTTGGGCAGTAACTTGTTCTAACGCGAATATTATATATATGCATATAAAATCCGCTATTCATCCAAATAAATAAGATGAACATCACTATATCCATACGTGAATTCTTTATGAAAAACTCAATCACTAATGATTTCAATCAAATGTAAGAACGAATAATATCGAGATTTTCTGCTATAAGCTAAACACACATCTATTGGCAACAAAATATCATTTACACTAGAAAAATAAAGGAAAATTAACTATGAATTCTGTGTGTTTTTCTTTCTTCTTCTTCTTCCTTTATTTTTTTATTTTATACACATATTGACACAGTTAGAAGTTTGGAAGATTGTGAATGAGTGTCGATATATATGTTGTGACAAATAATATTTTGGGAGACAGGCTATGTTAAATTGCCCAAATCAGCACACGTACTTGTAAGTGCTGAAATTGGAAAATATATTTTGATCATATAGTTTATGAACACATGCAAGTGTAAACCTTCTCCCATCTATATATTGACACGACTTGCACCGTCTAACGCTTCTTTTAAAACAGCATTCCTAAATGTACATTTGAGTAACATGGAACTTATATATTGCATGTAACAATGACCTGAAACACATGTATGATTGCCACAAGTTAAGATGGTTTTTTAAAAGGGTTCGCATGGTATATCAAGTAGGCATATAAGCTTGATTGTGTATGAGTTTGCAAACATTTCGCAAGTAGTTTATTGTTTAGTCCAATGGTCGGATAACTCTACTCTATCTACTAGAATCGAGGCTTTTAGCCACAGTCGTGGCTAAAAGCCCACAAAAGGACAAAATAGACGATTTTCAACGTTTGACTATGGGAATCACTTTCAACGATGACAAAGTCGTGTCTAAATTTGTTGTCGTCGTTGCTAAAAGTTTGGCAAGCTTTGGCTTTGAGATTCAACCCGAAAGTTGTTGATTTTCGTGGCTAAAAATCGCCATGGCTAAGGATATGAATGCGTCGTGGCTAAAGGTCTTTAGCTACGAGGTTTTAACCACGACTCTGGGTCGTGGTTAAAAGCCTCGATAATTGTACTATCTTCCCCCTTTGACCAAGCTATGTTTTGACGCGGTAATTCAAACAACTTTGTCGGTCACTTGGAACTAAACAGAACGAAAACCCTTGGAGGAATGACATCTTAGAGAGTGAAAAAACTCTATCTCACTCAAGGAATTGTAATATGAGTAAACTTCGAATCCAATCCCTTAATGTGATATCTATATGTAACTTCTCTTATTTCTAGCTCTTTGCTAGATATAATTATAATAAAACTTTGTCGTAAAAAGGAAAACAAATAGCTTTTAACTTAAGAGGTGTAAATGATTATATGATCTCTTAAGAAGGATTAAATAGTAAATTATTTTAAACCTAGCTAGAAGTCTTAGCTTTCTACAAGCGGAGTAAATTCTATACATATTAAAGGTTTTTTTAATTACATTTTGTAGCGTCATTAGTACAATCCGTGACTGAATAAACAAATTACACTTGCCCAATATTTCAAGTGAGCATAACTTAACATGTGAAACCTCATCTACTTACCATAAGAAGACACCTATTATCATATTATTATATAACTATACTTACTTTCATGCATAGCGAGAAAATTAAAATGAGAAAAATGCAAAAATATATATATATATATATATATATATATATAGACGCATACTTTAATAAGAAAGAAGAAATAATGGGAAGATCGATACAACAATTTTGTAGATGAACCTAAAATTTGTAACTGTGATTTCTTTTTATTTTTCTTATCTTAATTATATTTCTAAGTTGATCCTATCTTTATAATACTACTCTAAAAACACCTACTTGCTACATTTGTGCAACCATTTTTAAACAACCTCTTTTTTATACAAAACTATTTAAGATTTGGGTATCACATCCCAAAATCCAATAATCTATTTTTATACACTAGTTATAATACCCGCGCACGCGCGAGTTTTTCTTTTAAAATTTTTGAATGATATATTTTTATTTATTAAAAAACAAATAATTTACTCTTTAAATTTGTTTGTTGATATACTACATAAGTAGAAGATAAACATAAAAGATAAAGATAAGATGCAACTAATGATATGATTAAACTTTTTAAATGATTATCTTTAATAATAATAAATTATAATAAATTTGTTTTGTTGATATACTACATAAATAGAAGATAAACACAAAAGATAAAGATAAGATGCAACTAACGATAGGATTAAACTTTTTAAATGATTATCTTTAATAATCAAAAATTATAATTAAAATATTACTTAATAAGGGAAGGTTGAGTTTTTCAAAATGGAAAAGTCCTCACTTGGGGTTTGTTTTATTATATAAAAGATTACAAAGTCTTTACTATTACTAAAAACTTGCGCATAGTCATATTACATCCCTATAATTGAGGCGTAATAAACAAAGGTATAAACGAAAAATATTATTTACAAAAAAATTTAATTACTCGGTACCCCGTCACCGCAATGCCCGGGTACCATGCTAGTTACCTATTAAAAAAAAGAGCATGTTTAGTTCCTGTTGTTGAGCTTGATTGATACAAAAGAAAGAAACTAAAACTAAAAATATATATATATAAAAAAAAAAAGGATTCAATATAACCTGTGTATAAAATCAGATGTATCCTCATTGGATCCATTCGGCTATTTATGTGCACCGTAACTGGTAGATTTTAAGTATCAAATCTTTACAAAACACTACAAGAAATCCAACGATTCTTAGCAATTGGCAAAACAATCTCTAGTTCTATTGCTAAACTCATTTAGGGCCTCACAGATGCGTTGGTAAACTGTAAATTAATTAAGTGATAATCTTTCATATCTAGTCTCATTGGTGATACACAAATCGTACAACGGATATCTGGGCGTTGGTATTTTGTAGTTTTTCTTATGCGGTTTATCTGTCACGTCACAAAAGATACTTCCCTTGTAAAGATAAGCTATTCTAGAATCTGAAATTCATACCAGAGTACGAGTTTCCGGTCTTCCCCCGATAAATTGTTTGTTGTGTAGGATTCCAAGGCTAAGCTAGATCGTCTGTTTACTGTGAACAAGTACAATCAGTTTGTAATTTTACTTCATGATATGTTTCCATGTCTGAGATTGTGACTTGATAAAAAAGTCAATGATAAAAAAGTCTGTTTCCTTTTATTTCGCATCAAATTAAGGTATATATTGTCCATGCATGCTATAGCAAATCCGGTATTGTTTGTTCTAAAAGACAAGCAACTTGGATAAATGAAATATGTCATCAATTATTAATATGTTAATAATTAAATGGTCTAAATGTTTCCCGTGATTAATCCTTGGCTTATTGAGAAAAAAAGAATTATATTTCACATGATCACCTCTTACTATTTTTGGAGTTATGTGATTCTTTTCTCTATTTAATCGAACATTCCACACTGCATGCAACTTGCATTTATTTTGATGTTTTCTATTAACATATTAGGAAGATTTTCTAAAGTAAACAAATTCATGTCGGTTTCTAAATTCGAATTTTTCTGAAAGCTACGTTAAAATTAGAAAATGCTTAATAAAAGATTTATTTTCCCGGGACAAAACTAATTAATTAACAATGAGGAGTGATATGATCACATAAAAATTTCCACAAACTGATGTGGCGGAGTGTGATTGGTTCAATGAGAGAGAGAGGAGAGAAACTCACCAATAACACGCCGCCACATCAGTTTGTGGGACTTCTTTGTGGAAACTTTTATGTGATCATATCACTCCTCATTAACAATAGTTCTATCAAGCTACTTCTGAAAAAATGACCCACATTGTAATCTTGAACATTTTAAATCTCATATCCATTTGACGACATGAATCACATGATCCCAATGAATAATGCTTTATTACCTCCTGATAGGTGTATGATAACATTTGAAATCCACTTTTCTTTTACTTTATATACTTCTTCGATTTATCAGATTGTCATAGTTAAGATGATAGTGTGAAGATTTTTTTAAAAGATACTCAGTAATAGTTATTTATATACAGCCATTTTCAATATGTAACGTTAACAGAATTTACACAATTATATCAAATATCAAAGTCTCCCAATATTCCAAGAAGTTTACTTAAGAAAGTGACATTAACACACGGCAAGACAAAATGTATTTGTATGTAGTTACAGAATGCAAGTATGATAGATTTTGAAGAAAAATGTTTATGGACAAAAATGACATATATTTCAATATTTTCGACTACTTGTTGTAGGCTATGTTTTGTTTTATGTGTTACTAGTTATAATACCCGCGCACGCGCGGGTTTTTTTTTTAAAATTTTTTTAAATCATATATTTTTATTTATTAAAAAACAAATAATTTAATTTTTATTTTATTTGATTTATGATGTTTAATTATAGTTTTTTTATTATTATAGATAATTATTTAAAAGTTTTAATCCTATTGTTAATTGCTTCTTATCTATATTTTTTGTGTTTATCTTCTACTTGTATTATGGATAAATATAAAATGTTACCTAATAAGAAAATAATCTTTTTTTTAAATAATATTATTACTAAATAAGGTATGGTTTAGTTTTTTTGAAATGGAAAAGTCCCCACTTGGGGTTTTGTTTTATTATATAAAAGATGTTCCTTTTACTAGAAAGAGCTTTCACATTGATGTGTCATGTGTTGCCTCTCTGTATAAGTGGTTTTGTTTATCAAGAGTTTGTGTTTGTACAAATTTGACGTAATTAAAAACATATAAATAAAAACTGTATCCGATTCATTTTAGTCTCACACATATAATCTATTGATATAAATCACAAATTATTTAAAGATTAAGGGCACAAATCTTTACTATTCATTAATAAATCAAAACAAAAAAACCACTTTACATCTTATATTTGAAAATAAAATATTTTTCAAATGGTAAATTGTCTAACGACAAAAATACACAATGGTGACAAGAATTTTTTTTATTTTTCACTAGACGGACACTTCAATATACTTTCAACAAATTTTATTTCGAGCTCTTTTAGTGCTAAATTTCTGCCATGGAAAATCAGATGTGATTTGTTATTTTGAAAATCACGCGTGGTTTCACAAATCACACGTGATTTCTTATTTTCAAAATCAATTATGATTTCACAAATCACATGTGATTTTTAAAATAACAAATCAACTGTGGTTTTCCAAATCGATCACATGTGATTCTAACAGTGGAAATTTAAACACTCACAGAAAAAACTCGAAAAAAAAGTTCGCAGAAAGTATATAAAAGCGCCCATTATATAAAGATCACTAGTTATAATGCCCGCGCACGCGCGGGTTTGTTTTTAATTTTTTGAAATAATTATTTAAAAATTTTAATCCTATTGTTAATTGTATCTTATCTATATTTTTTGTATTTATCTTCTACTTGTGTTGTGGATAAATATAAAATTTACCTAATAAGAAAATAATCTTTTTTTTTTAATATCTTATTTATATTTTTTGTATTTATCTTCTACTTGTGTTATGGATAAATATAAAATGTTACTTAATAAGAAAANAATCCTATTGTTAATTGTATCTTATCTATATTTTTTGTATTTATCTTCTACTTGTGTTGTGGATAAATATAAAATTTACCTAATAAGAAAATAATCTTTTTTTTTTAATATCTTATTTATATTTTTTGTATTTATCTTCTACTTGTGTTATGGATAAATATAAAATGTTACTTAATAAGAAAATACTATATTTTTTTTTTAAATAAAATTATTACTAAATAAAGTATGGTTCCAATCTCTTATATAATAAAACAAAACCCCTAGTGGGTACTTTGTCATTTTGATAAAAAAGAATATTTCCTTATTAGGTAATATTTTAATTATTATTTAATTTATAAGTTTTTAAATTCGTTTTGTTGATATATACTATACAAGTAGAAGATAAATACAAAAAATATAGATAAGATTTAAATAATTATCTTTAATCATAAAAAACTACAATTAAAAATCATAAATCAAACAAAATAAAAATTAAATTATTTGTTTTTTAATAAATAAAAATATATCATTCAAAAATTTTAAAAAAAAACCCGCGCGTGCGCGGGCATTATAACTAGTTTTTTGAAATGAAAAATTCCCAATAGGGGTTTTGTTTTATTATATAAAAAAGATTTAAATTTCTGTCAACGGTATAATTCGATTCGCATAGCGATTAATGATATGTGAGATGTTTAACCTTTTAAAAGAAGGATAGACATGGGTTTTTTAATTTGATCAAAAAAGTAAAGGGTTTTGATATCTTTAAGGAATCTTTTCCTCTAAAGATACAATAATATTATAAGTTGGATATACTCTTAACACACCTTGTTCCGTCAAGTTGATATACTTTGGCACCGACCTAGAATAACCGGAACTAGATTTGGCGACACATTTTGGTGGTGCTCGTTGGTGGATCAGGGGTTTGAGAAGCTGTATGCACCGTTAGCTTTGCATGTGCATGTCAAACCATTTAGTGAAACACTCTTACTAGCTAGTGTCGTGACCAGAACCAACATCCTTGAGCCACAAATTAAGTAATTATCTGTGGGTGGAAAACGATCATACGGTTTTATATATCGGTTGTGACATGTAGCCATATAGAGAAGCAAGAAAATGACGAGTTTATATATAAGCAAGTTTAAAACCGGGATTTCAAATGAAGACTCAATTTTTACACTGAAATAGTGGTTAACAACGGTTAATTAATGACATGAAGCAACATAGAGCTAAAACAAAGATGAAACACCTTCAACTAATTAAAATCTTCAGCAAAAAAGGAGTAACAAATCTAAGTTTAGCATAAAAGATTTCAGTTAAATATATAAAGAAGAATAAAATATATCCATACTTGTCTTCACTTATATGCAATTCAGAGTTGAAAATTAAAACAATTCACATCGAGATGAGATAATAACATGCAGTCGATGTCCGGGATAGGCAAAATAATGAAGGATTTCGAGCTTCAACAGGAAAAAGATATTTCAGATTCTCATTTGATTTTCCGTTAAAAAATGGAGAGTAAACGGTCGCAGTGGTATGAGCTGTCAATAACGATCATGATTTGTTTATAGTAGGCAAATGCGAAGGTGTCATGTCGAGGTTGACCTTTGAGTTGACCTAATGTAGTGAAGTTACAGTGACGTGTCAGGATAGTTCGATTTTGTAGCCACAGTTTCAGTACTGCTAGTGGTATAACATCTAATTTGTTAACTCAATATTAGTTAAGAAACTATAAATAAGCAAAAGTGAATTGTTGTAGCTAGGTTGCTTTGCTTTACTGTATTTTGTGTGATTACTTTTTTTTTGTTAAACAATACTATCAAATTTGAAATATTTATTATACAATTGTTTTCAGAATCAAATCCGAACACTGTAAGATTTAAGAGCCATGCAAGGTTCTTAAAATCGTAAAATTACATACAAAAACGGTAAAAGTTTATTGTAGAATCATATTTTTCATGATTCTTTACAAGTATAGAAATTTTCAAATACTGCGTATATGTCAAGTGAGCAAAGGCAATTAAATTATCAAACTTTTATAATCCTAGATAATAAATCTAGGAGCATTGGAAGCCAGATGGGACCTTCTTTCCACAATAGTTAAGCAAGAGACTGAGTGAGACCGGAACATTGAGATTAATGCCCAAGATATTAGCCTTAATTGCAGTACAAAGGCAGACAGCAGCCTCTAGATCGGCTAGGCCACCGATGAGAGTACAACATGGAGTCTTTGGTGGTGTTCCTACGACTAGGTGGACAAGGTCATTGAGCAAGTTAGCACATACACCCAACTTGAGGGTATCTTTCGGGCAAGTTGCTTTTGGAGGGTGTGAAGGTGTAGGAGGGCTAGGTTTCGGTGACGGTGGTGGTGGACATGCTTTTGGCGGCGAAGGTGGTGGTGGACATGCTTTTGGTGGCGAAGGTGGTGGTGGACAGGCTTTTGGGGTATGCTTGGAAGTTACCAATGTGAAAAAGAGAAGGTTGAGGGTAAGGAGAAAAGCAGTTCTAGCCAAAGCCCTTGGAGCCATTTTTGAGTGCTTCTAGCTTTGGATAGTTGCAAGTGTTGTAGTTTGATTGTTTTGTGTGATGATAGACAAGGTTCTTTGGGTATTTATAGATGGAAACTGTCACTTGTTTATCACTAGTTTATTCCCATTGGTCGCTTATTTAGTCCAATATTTTTGTATCCCAATTTAAATTTTATATCACATCTTTTTGCTTTTATCTCTCAAAACTAGAGTTGGGACTGCAGATATTGACCAGGTTAAATTTTATAAACACACACTAATTGGTCATAGTAAATAGTTTGTTTTGACTTAAAAAATTAGTCTGATCCGTTGTATTAAAACTTAAAAGGATTCCAAAAGATCCAAAAATCAGGTACAAGCATACCAAGTAAGGTGCCAAGTTGCCAACCCATGTTATATTTGACGTTAAGCATCTGAATCAATTAACAAATACACAGCAACTTAATAAACCCCGTGATTATTTAGTATTAAACATCTTGATTGTTCAATATTTTCCCTATATAAACCCCCACAATACAACCTCTAATTGCATCTCATCATAAACCTCTCATCTTTGTAATACAGCCTACATTACAAGGTAATGGCTTCAAAGACCAACACTCCACTAGTTATCTTTCTAGCACTCAACCTTCTCTTCTTTGCAATAGCTAGTGGTTGCTCCACTTGTTCTAGCCCTACCCCGAAACCAAAGCCATCAGGTGCAACATGTCCAAAAGACGCTCTTAAACTAGGTGTATGCGCGAATGTGCTTGGCAGTTTACTTGGTGTTGTCATTGGAGACCCACCAGTTAAGCCATGCTGCAGCCTCATAGAAGGCCTTGTTGATCTTGAAGCTGCCGTTTGCCTTTGTACTGCTATCAAGGCTAACGTTCTTGGAATCAATTTGAACGTGCCACTGTCTCTCAGTTTGCTTCTTAATGTTTGTAGCAAGAAAGTGCCCAACGACTTCCAATGTGCTTAAATCATTAACCACATACGTATGTATTCTGCTGTTTGTGTTTGTATTCGATTGTGAGAGTGTTTGATTACTATTTGATCTTCAATTGGGAGATTTCATTTTACTTTCTTTGTAACGTTGGAATAAATTACTAAATTGTGTTTGTTTCATTTGATTTGTGAGTTGCTTGGGCAGTAACTTGTTCTAACACGAATATTATATATATGCAAATAAAATCTGGGGTAAAATTTACAAATACTTAATGTACTCACAATTCTAACTCATTATACGTACATAATCAACAAACAAAATTCCTATTATGCTCCAAAAAATCTTACACGTTAGTCCCTGTGGTTATTTATTTGGATGAATAGTAGATTTTAGGGTAAAATTTACAAATACTTAATGTACTCACAATTCTAACTCAATATGCAAAAACGTACGAAAACATGTAAAAGCGGACGAAAACGTGCAAAATCGGACGAAAACGTGTAAAAATAGACGAAAAAATGCAAAAACAAATGGCCGTTGGACAAAAGGATAGACGCTGCAAAATGATAACCTTAAAAACAATCGGCCGTTGGACAAAAAGGATAGACGCTAAAAGATTATTTAACCACATGGACTAACGTGTAAGATTTTTTAGAGCATGATAGTAATTTTTTTAGTTGATTATGTATAATGAGTTAGAATTGTGAGTAAAGTATTTGTAGATTTTACCCTAAAATCTGCTATTCATATGTCAAGCTCTTTACCTTCAACTGGATTTCTAATAGGCTTCGTAAGATTTCTTTTAATTGGATAGAGTGGCTTTTTAACCCGTGTAACGCCCTATCCACACCTTTGTAATTTGTTTCCTAGCTTCTTGGTAGTGTTCTATGTTATCTTCTGCCGTTAAAAAAAAAAAAAAAGACGGACATCATTATATCCATACCCGAATTCTTTATGAAAAACTAAAACACTAATGATTTCAATCAAATGTAACATGTAAGAACGAATATATCAAGATTTTCTGCTATAAGCTAAACACACATCTATTGGCAACAAAATATCATTTACACTAGAAAAATAAAGGAAAATCGCCTATGAATTCTGTTATTTTTTTTACAAACATTGACAGACTTAGCAGTTTGGAAGATTGTGAATGAGTGTCGATATATATGTTGTGACAAATAATATTGTCTAATTCATCACATGCATTGGGAGACAGGCTATCTTAAATTGCCCAAATCAGCACACGTACTTCTAAGTGCTGAAATTGGAAATATATTTTGATAGTTTATGAACACATGCAAGTGTAAACCTTCTCCCATCTATATATTGACATGACTTGCATTGTCTAACGCTTCTTTTAAAACAACATTCCTAAATGTACATTTGAATAACATGGAACTTATATATTGCATGTAACAATGAACTAAAACACATGTATAATTGCCACAAGTTAAAATGGTTTGTTAAAAGGGTTCGCATAGTAGGCATAAGCTTGATTGTGTATGAGTTTGCAAACATTTCGCAAGTAGTTTGTTGTTTAGTCCGATGGTCGGATAACTCTACTCTCACTACTAGAATCGGGGCTTTTAGCCACGGATAACTTTTAGGCATGACCAAAGGCGTGTCTAAATGTGTGTCGTCGTTGCAAAAAGTTTGGCAAGCTTTGACTTTGTCATTCAACCCAAAAGTTATTGACTTTCGTGGCTAAAAGTCGCCGTGGTTAAAGATCTGAATGAGTCGTGGCTAAAGGTCTTTAGCTAGTTGCGGCTAAAAGCCCCGATCCTTGCAGTATCTTCTTCCTTTGACCAAGCTATGTTTTGATGTGGTAATTCAAGCAACTTTATCGGTCACTTGGAACTAAATAGAACGAAAACCCTTCGAGGAATGACATCTTAGAAAGTGATATAAAATCTCTATCTCACTCAAGGAATTGTAATATTAGTAAACCTCGAATCCAATCCCTTAATGTGATATCTATATGTAACTTCTCTTATTTCTAGCTCTTTGCTAGATATAATTTTAATAAAAATTTGTCGTGAAAAGGAAAACAAATAGCTTTTAACTTAAGAGGTGTAAATGATTATATGATCTCTTAAGAAGGATTGAATATAGTAAATTATTTTAAACCTAGCAAGACGTCTTAACATTCCACGTGCGGAGTAAATTCTATACATAGTAAAGATATTTTAATAACATTTTGTAGCATTATTAGTACAATCCGTGACGGAATAAACAAATTACACTTGCCCGATATTTAAAGTGAGCATAAATTAACATGTGAAACATCATCTGCCATACCATATGAAGACACCTATTATCATACTATTATATAACTATACTTACTTTTACTTTTATGTATATACTACAAAATAAGAACCCAAGTGAAAAGAATTATTAAAATAAAATAAAAAAAAATTATAACCATATATTTCAAATAAAAAAAAATAAAAAAATAATAAGAAGATGTGTCTAATTCTTGTAAATGGATCTAAAATTTGTAGTTGTTTTCTTCTCATTTTTCTCATGTTAATTATATTTCTCGGTTGATCATAACTCAATAATACAACTCTAAAACACACCCACTTGCTACATTTGTGCAACCATTTTTTAACAGCCTTTTTTTTTTATACAAAACCATTTTAGATTTACGTATCACATCCTAAAATCCAATAATCTATTTTTATACATAAAAAAGTCCCTATTGTTACTAAAAACTTGCGCAGAGTCATATTACATCCCTATAATTGAGGCGTAATATTAGTGAAGGTATAACCAAAAAATATTACTCACGAAAAATTTTAATTACTTGTTACCCGTCACCGCAATGCCCGGGAACCATGCTAGTTACCTATTAAAAAAAAAGAAAAAAAAAGAAAAAAAAATCGTGTTTAGTACCTGTTATTTAGCTTGATTGAATACATAAGAAAGAAACTAAAACTAACAATATAAAAAATAGGATTCAATATATATAACCTGTTTTTAAAATCAGATCAGATGTATCCTCATTGGATCCATTCTGCTATTTATGTGCACCGTAACTGGTAGATTTTAAGTATAAAATCTTTACAAAACACTACAAGAAATCCAACGATTCTGCGTTTAGTCGGATAAAAAATTCTCTTGTTTCTATCTCTAGTTTTGTAAAAATTTTGAAGAGAAATTTATCTCCACAAAACACTTGAAAATATAGAAAACGCGTTATGTATTTTCTATTTTCAAGAAGGGAGGGAGAGTTGTAGGTTACAAAGGAAAACTAGGAAAACAACTAAATTTTCTTTTGTAATTTTCCTTGTTAAGTTAGGAAATAGGAGATTTTGTATTTTGCAAAATATTTTGTTGAAAAACACTGAATTGAACGTGATATCTGTTTTTCTTGTTTTCCATAAAACATTTGTGAAAAACAAGGGAGTTTCCCCAACTAAACGCACCCTTAGCAATTGGCAAAACAATCTCTAGTTCCGTTGCTAAACTCATTTAGGGCCTCATAGATACATTTCATTAGAATGCAGCTCTGTAAGCTAAAGTGAGGGGGTGTTTCTTTTTAACTTAATGGGGAAAGATAGTGGAACCCACCAATTTAATATTATTATTTTGTTAAAAGGGACCCATTTTTTCCACTAATAGGTCTATATCCCCAAGGCAAAAAATTTAAACCCCTCCCCAATAAGATGTTCATATAGGTGTGGGCTCCACACATCCTCTTAGCTAACAAAAAAAAGAAACAACCCCTCAGTACATTGCGTTGGTAAACTGTAAATTAATATTAAGTGATAATCTTTCATAGCTAGTCTCATTGGTGATACACAAATCGTGAAACGGAATTGTGGCCGTTGGTATTTTCTATTTTGTAGTTTTTCTTATGTGGTTTATCTGTCACGTCACAAAAGATGCTTCCCTTGTAAAGATAAGCTCTTCTAGAATCTGAAATTCATACCAGAGTACGTGTTTCCGGCCTTCCTCCGATAATTGACGTTTGTTGTGTAGGATTCCAAGGCTAAGCTAGATCGTCTGTTTACTGTGAACAATTACAATCAGTTTGTAATTTTACTTCATGATCAGTTTCTATGTCTTAGATTGTGACTTGATAAAAAAGTCTATCCTATGATTGTTTATGCTCATTTCAAGGTTTTATTTCGCATCAATTAAGGTATATATTGTCCATGCATGCTAAAGCAAATCCGTAATTGTCTGTCCTACAAGACCAAGCAACTTGGATAAATGAAATATGTCATCAATTATTAATATGTTAATTAAATGGTCTAAAATGTTTCCCGTCATTATTTCTTGGCTTATTGAGAAAAAAAGAATTATATTCACATGATCACCTCATTCTATTTTGGAGTTATGTGATTCTTTTCTCTATTTACTCGAACGTTCCATACTTCAACTTGCATTTAGATTATGTTTTTTATTAACATATATCGGAAGATTTTCTAAAGTAACACAAATTCGTGTCGGTATCTAAATTCGAATTTTTCTGATAGCTACGTTAAAATTAGAAAATGCTTAATAAAAGATTTATTTTCCCGGGACAAAACTAATTAATTAAGAATAGTTCTATCAATCTACTTTTGAAAAAATGACCCGAGTTGTAATCTTGAACATTTTAAATCTCATGTCCATTTGACGACATGAATCATGATCTCAAATGAATAATGCTTACCTCCTGATAGGTATAGGATAACATTTGAAATCCACTTTATTTCTCCTTAATAATTTTTTAAAACGGCTAGTTAGTAGTTAGTGGTTCGAGTCGTGCAGTGACATCCAAGCGAGCAGTATGCCTTCCTCGAACCTTCGCTTTTGGGAAATAAACTCCACTCATTTTTTCCGCTTCGCCTAAGAGGAAAACACCATTGGGCAAAGCCTCGAACCTGAGACCTCCAAAGGAAACAACCTTCCTCAAGGTTACCCTTGATGGCCACCCCAAAATACATACACACCTAGTGAGGTTTGAACCATTAACCTTTTGTTCGAAAGTCAACGAACTTATCACCAATCTAGCATTTAGCATATTCTCTTGGTTAAGATGATTAGTGTGAAGATTTTTTATAAAGATAATAGTTATATATTTATTTATAAACTGCTATTTTCAATATGTAACGTCCACAGGATTTACACAATCATATCAAATATCAGTCGCGCAATTCAACGATGTTTAATCATGAAAGTGACGTTAACACACGGTAAGACAAAATGTGTTTGTATGTTAGTTACAAATTGCAAGTATGATAAATTTTGCAGAAAAATGTTTATGGACAAAATGCACATATTTCAATATTTTCCACTACTTGTTGTAGGCTATGTTTTGTTTTTATGCGTTATGATCCTTTTACTAGGAAAAGCTTTCACATTGAGTGTCATGTGTTGCCTCTTTGTATAAGTGGTTTGGTTGTTTAAAAGTCAATTTCATTTCGGTTCATTTTAGTGTGCTGGGAAGATGAAGAGATGAACTTGTATGTTTGTACAAATTTGACATAATTAAAGGAATAAAAATAAAAGCTGTTTATCAGGTTCATTTCATAAATCTATTGATATAAAGATACATAGGTGAGATTAATATATATCACAAACTAGCTTATAACCCGTGATAAATCACGGGCAGCTTATATTAAGTTCGCTGATAAAAAAAATTTAAAAGAAAAAAATAAAAGGGTAAAGTTCGCCAATCCAAAGAAAGTCTACCAACTATTAAAAAAAATTTGTTTACAATCAATTTGTTAAACATTTTTAATGTCTAATGAGGAAAGGTACCTAAAGATACGTTTAAAATGAAGAGTTAACGAAAGAATAATTTAGGATTTGTTGTATACTATATAACTTATTGGTTGACCCATGTTTGAAACTTAAATCACATTGGCTTCCTCTGAATTACATAAAGTTGCACATTGTGCTTCATAACGATGCAATGATGGCACAATTTGTTCATCCTTTTCAACGGATAAACTCCGACCATTTTTATCGATTCACACATGAACACAGATTAGGCAGCGCCGTTCTCTCCTTTCAAGGAAATGGATCTACTAAGTTGACGAATGACGATGTAAGCATCATAGAACATCACTTTCTACTTAAGCAATCAAGCTCTAGTATTTGCAGTGAATGGCATGACCTTTTGGAAGTGAAGTGAGGATACCTTGCAAATAAAACCAAAAGCATGAGTATAATTGTAGACATGCCATTACAAGACCAAATGATCACTTTCCTCGCTACCTAATTCTACCAAACATCACCTGATACATCTAACAAGAGAGAATAACAATGAAAAATGGCATTACAACTCTCTCACTTATACATTTTGTTAGTTGGTCCGTGTTCTTTCTGTTTCTACTTTGAACACAACTTTTATCTCAAATAGATATAAGTATGAGGTTGTATTGGTTGTCATGCTAAACAATTTATTGGGTGTCAACCCAACTCAACCCGTTGCAATTGAACCAAACCCGTTTAACCTCATACCAGGCTGCCAAAATTTTAACCTCTAATTATTAGCAACTTACATGCACCTTACTTATAGTATGAGTTAGCATTCTACAAGCTTCCTTGATCCCAGGGAATGATTTCAACCTGCGGTACAAAGAAAATTGTTATGTTTAAAAAATTCCAGCGCTAAAATTATGTAGTTACCCATAATACGATTGTTCGTTGGTCCAATTATGCAAAATGCAATTTTAAGTGCTACTCATACTTGAAAAATANTGAACAATTACAATCAGTTTGTAATTTTACTTCATGATCAGTTTCTATGTCTTAGATTGTGACTTGATAAAAAAGTCTATCCTATGATTGTTTATGCTCATTTCAAGGTTTTATTTCGCATCAATTAAGGTATATATTGTCCATGCATGCTAAAGCAAATCCGTTATTGTCTGTCCTACAAGACCAAGCAACTTGGATAAATGAAATATGTCATCAATTATTAATATGTTAATTAAATGGTCTAAAATGTTTCCCGTCATTATTTCTTGGCTTATTGAGAAAAAAAGAATTATATTCACATGATCACCTCATTCTATTTTGGAGTTATGTGATTCTTTTCTCTATTTACTCGAACGTTCCATACTTCAACTTGCATTTAGATTTACGTTTTTTATTAACATATATCGGAAGATTTTCTAAAGTAACACAAATTCGTGTCGGTATCTGAATTCGAATTTTTCTGAAAGCTACGTTAAAATTAGAAAATGCTTAATAAAAGATTTATTTTCCCGGGGCAAAACTAATTAATTAAGAATAGTTCTATCAATCTACTTCTAAAAAAATACCCAAGTTGTAATCTTGAACATTTTAAATCTCATGTCCATTTGACGACATAAATCATGATCTAAAATGAATAATGCTTACCTCCTGATAAGTATAGGATAACATTTGAAATCCACTTTATTTCTCCTTAATAATTTTTTAAAACGGCTAGTTAGTAGTTAGTGGTTCGAGTAGTGCAGTGACATCCAAGCGGGCAGTATGCCTTCCTCGAACCTTCGCTTTTGGGAAATAAACTCCACTCATTTTTCCGCTTCGCCTAAGAGGAAAACACCATTAGGCAAGCCTCGAACCTGAGACCTCTAAGGGAAACAACCCGGCCTCCTCAAAGTTACCCTTGATGGCCACCCCAAAATACATACACACCTAGTGAGGTTTGAACCATTAACCTTTTGTTCGAAAGTCAACGAACTTATCACCAATTTAGCATTTAGCATATTCTCTTGGTTAAGAAGATAGTGTGAAGATTTTTTTATAAAGATAATAGTTATATATTTATTTATAAACTGTCATTTTCAATATGTAACGTCCACATGATTTACACAATCATATCAAATATCAGTCGCACAATTCAACGATGTTTAATCATGAAAGTGACAACACACGGCAAGACAAAATGTGTTTGTATGTTAGTTACAAATTGCAAGTATGATAAATTTTGAAGAAAAATGTTTATGGACAAAATGCACATATTTCAATATTTTCCACTACTTGTTGTAGGCTATGTTTTGTTTTTATGCGTTATGATCCTTTTACTAGGAAAAGCTTTCACATTGAGTGTCATGTGTTGCCTCTTTGTATAAGTGGTTTGGTTCAGTGCCGTCTTTGAGTTTACAGAGGCCCTGTGCAGAATTTAGTTTAATAAAAAAAATGGGGCCTAAAATAGAAAGTAAATAATTTTCTAAAGAGATAAAATGAGAAATAATCGTTTTCAAAGTGCATTGGCTAGCAGTTTACAATGCAACTTCTTAGATAAAATACTTGGAGTTAGTTTTATGGAATATATATACATACGATAGAAATTTTTGAGGCCCTTATAATTTGGAAGCCCTGTGCGACAGCACATCTCGCACACCCTCATATACGGCTCTGGTTTGGTTGTTCAAAACTCAATTTCATTTCGGTTCATTTTAGTGTGCTGGGAAGATGAAGAGATGAACTTGTATGTTTGTACAAATTTGACATAATTAAAGGTATAAAAATAAAAGCTGTTTATCAGGTTCATTTTAGTCTATCAGACATAAATCTATTGATATAAAGATACATAGGTGAGATTAATATATATCATAAACTAGCTTATAACCCGTGATAAATCACGGGCAGCTTATATTAAGTTTGCTGATAAAAAAAAATTTAAAAGAAAAAAATAAAAGGGTAAAGTTCGCCAATCGAAAGAAAGTCTACCAACTATTAAAAAAAAGAATTGTTTACAATCAATTTGTTAAACATTTTTAATGTCTAATGAGGAAAGGTACCTAAAGATACGTTTAAAATGAAGAGTTAACGAAAGAATAATTTAGGATTTGTTGTATACTATATAACTTATTGGTTGACCCATGTTTGAAACTTAAATCACATTGGCTTCCTCTGAATTACATAAAGTTGCACATTGTGCTTCATAACGATGCAATGATGGCACAATTTGTTCATCCTTTTCAACGGATAAACTCCGACCATTTTTATCGATTCACACATGAACAGAGATTAGGCAGCGCCGTTCTCTCCTTTCAAGGAAATGGATCTACTAAGTTGACGAATGACGATGTAAGCATCATAGAACATCACTTTCTACTTAAGCAATCAAGCTCTAGTATTTGCAATGAATGGCATGACCTTTTGGAAGTGAAGTGAGGATACCTTGCAAATAAAACCAAAAGCATGAGTATAATTGTATACATGCCATTACAAGACCAAATGATCACCTTCCTCGCTACCTAATTCTACCAAACATCACCTGATACATCTAACAAGAGAGAATAACAAAGAAAAATGGCATTACAACTCTCTCACATATACATTTTGTTAGTTGGTCCGTGTTCTTTCTGTTTCTACTTTGAACACAACTTTTATCTCAAATAGATATAAGTATGAGGTGTATTGGTTGTCATGCTAAACAATTTATTGGGTGTCAACCCAACTCAACCCGTTGCAATTGAACCAAACCCGTTTAACCTCATACCAGGCTGCCAAAATTTTAACCTCTAATTATTAGCAACTTACATGCACCTTACTTATAGTATGAGTTAGCATTCTACAAGCTTCCTTGATCCCAGGGAATGATTTCAACCTGCGGTACAAAGAAAATTGTTATGTTTAAAAAATTCCAGCGCTAAAATTATGTAGTTACCCATAATACGATTGTTCGTTGGTCCAATTATGCAAAATGCAATTTTAAGTGCTACTCATACTTGAAAAATACCCTTGAAAGAACTTGAGGTAGATACTAAGATTTAGCATAACAAAGTGGCACATTTTGTAAGTTTCAGTTATATTCATAAATAGGACTATTAAGAAATACTTTGTAACAAACATAGATAAACATACTTTTAGTTCATTAGCATAAGCATTTTAGTTCACTGACTGCTATGAAAAACTGGTTACATATTCAACCGGAAGTCAATAATTGATCTACCATCAAAACCAAAATTTTTATGATCAAGGAATTGAAGGACTTGGAATTAGGCCAATCAAGAACTCACATACAATTTGGCTATTGCTATGATAATTAGCAATGGAAAGCTTTTCTTTTGCCTTTAAAGAAAAATAATAATTAGCAATGAACTAACAAGTTTCAATAATCAAAAGTGTACGTGTGCACTTTGAAACCTTTCAAAGATGAGGCATAATTCAAAATTGGTTTTTCCATGATACCTTGATAGATATTTCTTCGAGGCATTTGATCAAACACTTGTGAGCACTTCATCGAGAACCGATTTTTTCACGATGTCTGCAATCATAAACACATAAAATATGATTAATCTAGATATACAAATAATTTCAAATACAAAAAACACCTTGATAGCACATCAACATTGGTTTAACTGCTACAAACAGAGAAGACGTAATTACTTGTCTAAATCACAAATATACAAAATAGAAACAAACACCTAAACTGCGAAATTGAAACGAAGATACAGAAATACAACAGATATCGAGAATGAAGATCATCTAGACAATACTGAGTTTCAAATTTCAAAATTAATGATATGCATGGAAAGGATTGGAGTTGATATGAAGGTCTTTTAATGTCAACTCGGTATGATTACTCGAGAAAATGAAGGAAAGTTTTAAATGAAATTGAAGGAATACATAACTGATTTCTCTTTGTATTTAAGAATGAGGTGCATTTGACTGACTTTTACACTTGGTAATAGTGACGTGGCTTTAATGACGTGGACAGAATTTCAAATAAACCTTCTTTTATTATATATATAGACTAGATTAGTTTCGTTATATTGTTTATATATATTTAATATAAGTCTAATTTAATGATATGTTGTTTAATAAAAATTGTTATCAACGGAAAAGTTATTTAAATGCAACATATACTTGTAGTTGTAATTATATTAAGCATGAAATTATAATAGTTTTTGTTAAGTATATATTTAATCTTATAGTATTTACCACTATTAAATTTGATATTATATATAAAAAAATAAAAAATACTTGGTATTTAATCATATAACCAAATGTAAACGTATTATAAACACTTGGATTTGCAGGTATGTTATACCATATAAACATATACTTATATACTAACAGGCATTCTATATAAACATATACTTATATACTAACAGTAAACAACTAAATAGATCATCGTCTCTATCATTACATCCATTCATCAAACAACACATTAAAATCGTGCTATAAGGATGTGCTACTCACAAATATACATTTAACCTTCATTTCGGTACCGAATTCAATATACAAAATGCACCTAAAGTAATATTTGACACTGCCGAACTTTCTACGGATGCGAAACATAATTCCCAAATTGATGCACCTAAAAAATGCAACATCTTGGATAAGTTTGCAATGAGATCGGGAATCGATATCCATGGGGAAACTGGTTTGCCAAGACGAACTCCATTTACTTGAGACCCTAAATTGAATCAAAGCATATAGAATCAGTTAGAACCATTAGCTAAATAACATTCAATTACAACTACACAAGACTCTTGAAACAACTTACTGTTCACAATCATTTGTGTCTTGAAACTTATGACGAACTCCAGCAATATATGAGTGTTCATCTGAGTGCTCCAAATAATATACTTCTTAGGAGACACCAAATCATCAAACATTTGATCACAAACTTCGTTTTCCGCAGTAAATTGTAACTTCACCTGTTTCCACATATGATTAGGTACCTCCTGGTGCATTTTTCAACAAATTATGTAACTTTTAACTGACCAAGCTTACTGCGATACACATGAAATGAATCCAAGTCCCAATTTTTACTTCCAACACCTCCCACTGCTTTCTGGACATCATCTCTGCTAAGCTTTTTCCACTCCCAAGTTTTGTAGGGTTACTGAAACTCTATGCAAGAAAATATCAATAAGTAACAACTTTTAGTTCGAAAATTGGTAATGACATTATAAGTTACTATCACTGGCGCCCATAATCGTATTTTCTTCTAGACATGTGATCTGTTTATTGCTTGACTAATCATACTAACTAATGTACCTAATTAACTTCATAAAACTAAAGCATTCTCAGAAAATAATGCAAGACCAAATTTCCTTTACCTAGTAGTGGCTTAAAATTTTGACAGAATATCATCAAACTCATGCAATTTAAGCCACAATTTCATATAAAAACTTTACACAATCACATTATAATATATAAAAAAAAAGAATAGAACAAACACATTTTTACCATTATGTATCTATAATGAACAATTCTCACCAATAAAATGACCTTATAAAGCTTATCAACTTTTCAATGAGCTATTAAGCCCTTCAAATTAGCTACAAAAAACAAATAGAGTTACTTACAAATGGTGGAATTATTAGGCTCCGTTGTGTACCTCACCTACAAATATTATACAGGATATAAGATGTTATCTTTCACAATCTCCGAAGGATTCCCCATCTACAAACAGTAACTGAAGTTAGATAAAGATACATCAGTTCATATGTTAAATAAGAGAATGATATAGAGCAACAATCAGAATGCCAACCACATAATTACAGATACATCAAAAACCATTCATTGATGTTTCTATGTAGTCCTCACCAAATGTGACAACCGTGATTTTAGCAGATTAGTTTGACTAATAGTCTCGATTCATTTGACTTTGTTTAGTGTGAATTAAATGTTTTATGTGGTATATGTGTGAGATAAATATGATATAGCTATGATGAGTATGAATGTGGCACTAAATCCCTTTGCGTGTAAGGTCGTTGTTATGATTTGAGTGGTGTTGAGTTTGGGTAAGTTCATTTTGAGCACCTTTGTGGTGTAGAAGTGAGTTGTGTAGTTTTGGTGTTTTGCGGTTTTGTGTAACGAGTCTTCGATCAAGCATTTGAGCGTTAGCAAGTTACGAGATGGTTATTTTCATGGGATATATTTATAGAGTGTGTGAAATTCTATTTTTGAAAACTTTATTTTGAAAACGATTATTTTTCCGGTTTGTCGTAAAATGAAGGTTTATCGCGTAAGACGTTAGGTTTCGCTATGGGAGTGCATAAAATATGAAAAGTATGAGGTTTTGAGTGTAATAAATAAATTTAATAAAAAAAAAATAAAAAAAATATATAATAATAGGGGTGGCCGGTTTTGGGTAAAAACAAGAGAAAAAGGAAACCAAATTTGAGCCCAATTACAACTCTAAATTAGGGAATTATCCACTAAATAATATAAATACATACCAAACAACCCTAAAACGTTTTTTTAGTGTTTTGGTCGTTCAAAAGAGGCAAAGGAAGAAGAAAAAAATTAGGATTTATAATTGTGAACCAATAATCAAGAATCAAGGTAAAATTCTTAAAACCTATGTTCAATTAATTGATTAATTATTGGAATTCATGTAATATTAAGTATGATGGATCTAAGGTTTGTAACTTTATGTAAATTAATTAATTAAAACATGTTGGGATCAATTAATGATTATATTATGATGATTGGTGAAGAGAATTGAGCATAAAACATGCTAGTTATTGAGTTAGGGTTTGGACAGAAAGTTAGGGCTGTAAAGATACGAAGTTATTTAATAGTTGGTAATGAGTTAGATCACGAATTTTAACTCTAAATTTTATTTCAATTAAAGAGCTTTTCAAAAATTCCTACCACGATTGATTTCGAGGTCGGGAAGTTAGTCTTTTGATTTTTACGAGATAAGGTGTCAAAGCTGTTAAACCGGGACAGAATTTGGGTAAAAGTTTGATAGTGCTTAGTGGATGAAAAAGTGTTACTAAGGTTAGCCCTTCTGGGAAAGTTAATTCTTAGGTTATGTTAGACTCCCACGAAAAGGATTCGCGATAAAAAATTGTGTAAGTATTTCTATAAAATCAAAAACTTTTGGTGTGCGTTCAGATCCGAATCTGGATAGTTAACAAGTTTGATTTTCTTATGGGTACTTGTGTGTGTTATTAGACCATGGGCTTCTGGGATTAGCTTGTATGCTTATGAGAGACCATGGGGAATTTTTGGTGTGAGTTTTTAAGCTTGTTTCGTCATTATTTTATGTGGGTGAATGTACCCTAAAATTTTGTGTTTTCTGAGTTTATGAGTGCAAGGGATTTAGTGAGTGTTATTGGTTGTTAGTGTTTAGTATGGAGTCTAGGAGATCCATTGTGTATCATATGAACCTTAGACATCCATCATATGAATATTACATGGGTTAAAGCTTTTAGCTTGGCCATATATAATGTGTATTTATTCGTGTGTTGTTTAGATTGTGATTGTGATTTGTTGGAAGCTGCAGAGTTAAGGTGAGTTCATAGTCCCATATTTTTACCTTGTTTTAAACATTGGGATGGGAATGATGCTTGTCTTAAATGGTTTGAGTTACTGTGATTATGTGTGTGATTTTAAAAAAGGCTTGGACTAATAATGTTATCGTATGCATGCTATGTGTTGAATGATATGTGATAATGCTGTGTGGTCCAATTGGAGGGGAGTATCCAATTAGAGAGTAATACTCCTACTCGTTATTGTGTTGTATGGTTGATATGAGATCCAATTGGGAGGATGCTTATCCTGTTACTCGCGCATACGACCCAATTGATGATGTGGTTTGGAGCGGGGGTCACGTGCCGGCCCGATGGTTGCCTTTTGGTGTGATGATTGATTTATGGGTACATGTAGCTTGTATGATAACTATATTTATTTGTCCAGCTATATTTTATGATCACAGTGAACTGGTTGCCTTGAGAGTGTATGTGTGTCTTAAACCTATGAATCTCACCAACATTATGTTGACGTTTTAAGCATCATTTTCAGGTGAGCATTCTAAGGATAAGATAGAAGGAAGGGACTAGAAGATACTTTAGTTGCATTTGAGAATGATTTATCTGCGTGTTGGATTGTATATGTTTGACTTTGTTGAAGATACTTTTGGAGGTTTGATTTGGTTATTTTCTTTTGGGGTATTGTTACAACACTTTGTGTTTGTATTTTGCTCTATCTTATGTCTTTTGGAGGTTTGATTTGGTTATTTTCTTTTGGGGTATTGTTACAACACTTTGTGTTTGTACTTTGCTCTATCTTATGTGCATGTAGTATTTCTCTATTTAGACACCAGGTGTTGTGATGATATCCATGAAGTTACACACTCGCGTTTCCGCCTTGGCGAGGTGTGACACCAAAGCTGTGGCATGTCACTTAAACATAGTTCATTTGAAAAACCCTTGATGCATAAGTTGAAACTTACAATCGGCCCATCATCAAGGCCATTGGCTCCATGCAGTTGAGAGCCAAACGTATTGATTTCTCGCACAATCATAGCTCATACATGTCAAGTAACAGGGTCCAACCTCAAATAGGTTCAAGGAGATCATGCTCGATCCATAATAAAATCTAATATATGAACTTCATTCAACAAAGAACTTACGGTTTCTATTGTCCGACCTATTCCTCATTTTCATATAAAGGGACTTCAATGAAAACGGTCTTCTATATCCTTCTATAACCATTTTGTGTCTCCTGGTTACATGAATTATCTTTTAAATATATGTACTTCGCATTTGCGTTTCAAGCCTGGAAATTAAAACACACAATCAAGCTCCATTATTTATTTATTGATATTAAAACTTACCTTAATATAAATGTAACATGATAACTTGAAACCATATTACCTGAAGATCAGAAGCAAACCCACAACCAAGCTACCTTCATCATCATTAATTGTTTTATCATGCCATGTCACACTTCCATGTCATCATTAATAACATAAGCAACTGTGTAATTTCGATTAACAACATAAGCTAATTAAGCAAATATTTAGCTTCTTAAAGAAAACCTAAGCAACTGTGTAAGTGATATGAGACAACAGTTAGTATACCTTGGTTAAATCTTCAGCCCTCTCTGAACCCTCGATCTTAAGTTGAGCTGATGATTCACTATAAGAAAACCAATCAATTCATGTGTAATTAATATATATTTTTACAAAAAGTGAGTATGAAAAATAACCTGTGAAAATGCTCAAATACACTATTATCTGTGCACTTTGAGGTGAACCAAACACATATTCATTCTTATTATTATGCTGGACATTATAACGAATCTGAGGCAAAGAAATACCATCATAGTTACTGTGTGTCCAATCGAGCATAGTTAGAGATCAATTTAAAGTCGGGATAAGCTTTACTTATAGCATAATAGAACTTAAGGTAATTTTCTGGGAAAAATATATAAAAAAATGCATGTTTTAGATCATCTTATGACCCATACCAAAAAAGAACCGTTTTAAACCAGTACACACCATGCTTGTTACTTTTATGTTAACTTCTAATGATAGTGTTTCTATAAAGCCTACAGATTCAACTGTCTAGCGTATGAATCATACAATCTACTGAAGTGAAGCACAAATCAACATACATGCATTTGAAGATAATAATTTATATTCTTTAGCATTTTATGATTAATGAATAGTTAATAGTGTATTCAAATACTATACTAAGATGGGTTAGGATTAACACTATATTCAAATTTGGTTAATGTTCGACTATAATTAAGGAAATGATATTTCAGTTTCATTTTTTTTTTAAAATTTCGGTAATCCTACTAAACATATGAATTTTTTGTTACAGGAACTATGGATAAGAACATCTTTGAATTTTTTTGAAAATACACATTTTAAAAAATCAAATATGCTTAGTTGATTGTAATTGAAATCCAGATTTGAAATGATTCATTTTTTTTTAATTATTCACCGGAAAATAATCATCATCAAACAAATCATGAAGATTTAACATTAATAAGAGATACCATATAAGAGATACCATGTTACACTAAACTAATAATAATTAATGAACAGGAGGATGTAAATTAGCATCATACAGATTGGCAAAAAACATGATCAAATAACAGAAAGCATTATCATAAAAAAAAAACATAAAACATGAACATTATAATAAACAGATTGACATAAAATATGTAATTTACATGAAAAAATATAAAAATAAGATTAATAACCTGTACTTGATAGAAATGTGACATTATCATCACCCAGTTTGCCGGAAAATAGTTGTAGTCAGTTAGATCGCCGGATTAATTTGCCATCAATAATGGATACACCTAATCATCTGGAACATGGTACCAAACCACTTTCACATACACCAAACCACTACCATAGTTATAATCAGGTTTAAATTAAAAACGTGTAATTGACAAAATCAATTATCAAAATCAAATTACTAACCTGTTATAAAATTGAAATGACCGGAATCTTGTTTTTTATTTGAATTTGATATAGAGATTAGATGACATAAACCGGTGGTGGTGTTTTCTTTGGGATGAATTTGAAAGGGATAACAATGAAGGAGATTATTTAGGATTCACTTGATAGGAGCGGAATGAAGGAGGTAATTCGGGGTTTACCGGATCATAGTTTAGGGGAGTGATTTTAGGGTGATTCCTAAACTGAATAGTCAAAGCGGTTATATGTCAAAGGGTTTCTGCCAGCGTGGCTTGCCACGTGGCTTTTCTCTCTTCTATAATATTCTAGTTGCCAAGTCATCAATTCAAAACAGGCACCCCACCTTACACCTTTTTTTAAAAAATAAAATATATCACAAATGGTAAATCCTCAAACGACAAAAAATACACTTTCACGACGAGAATTTTTTTATCTTATTGTAGACGGGCACTTCGATATATTTTTCGCAAATTTTTTTCGAGCTTTTTTTTAGTTTTGAAAAAATCACATGCGTTTGTTATATTAGAAATCACGTCTGATTTCACAAATCAAATGTGATTTATAAAGTCACGTGTGATTTGTTATTTCAAAAATCTCTTGTAATTTCATAAATCACATATGATTTCATAAATAATATGTCTTTTAAAATACCAAATCAACTGTGGTTTTTCAAATCACATGTGAGTTCTAAGGGCGGAAATTTAAACACTCACAAAAGAACTCGAAAAAAATTCGTCGAAAGTATACAGATGTGTCCCTCTACAGAAAGATGGTTTAATTCCTGTCAATGGTATGATTCATTTGGTGTAACGATTAACGGTATGTGTTATATTTAATTTTTTAAAAGAAGGATAAAAGCGAGTTTTTATTTTTATTTTTTATTTTTTTTATTATTATTTTTTTTAATTTGATGAAGAAAATGAATAGTTATGATTTCTCAGTTTGAACTTTATAGAACTTGTGATTTATGTTGAACTTTTCTCTAAAAATATGATGATATTTATATGTTGGATATAATTTTGATATAATATTAACACAACTTGTTCTGTCAACTTGACATAACAGTGTACCGATACTTCGGCACCGCCCTAGAATAACGGGAATTAGATTTGGTGACAGTGACACATTTTGGTGGTGCTCGTTGGTGGATCAGGGGTTTGAGAAGTTGTATGTACCGTTAGCTTGGCATGTGCATGTCAAATGATATCATTCAGTGAAACACTCTCACTAGTGTCGTGACCAGAACCAACATCCTTGAGCCACAAAGTAATTCTCTGTGGATGGAAAATGACCATACGGTTTTTTATATATCGGTTGTGACATATAGCCATATAGAGAAGCAAGAAAATGATGAGTGTATATATGATGCGCGTGGATTGCAACACGCACTACGTTTTACCTCTCGAGGGATCTCGAGAAGCTTGCAATCCCCACCAGGCAGTGTACCTGACCGATGTAGTATAGTGTAGTGGCAAGTACCGGGGGATTGATCGTTTTCTCGCAGGGAATAGTGTTCGTTAGGCTAAAGGCTACTCTAATCTAGGTCTAAGGGTGGAGGAAGATTCTTTTTGTATTTTTATATTTTTATGAAAGCAGTAAAATCTCTGGTTTTGTAGGAAAGGGCGGAATTAGTTGCTAGTCAACTAACCCAAGTTATCTACTTCTAAGCTACTTATATTTTTGTATTTTTTTGGTTTTGAGAAAATTAGTGGTGGAGAGTAGTGTTTACTTAGATTTCATTACTCCCTAACTATCTTTTACCNCAAAGTAATTCTCAGTAGATGGAAAATGACCATACGGTTTTTTATATATCGGTTGTGACATATAGCCATATAGAGAAGCAAGAAAATGATGAGTGTATATATAAGCAAGTTTTAAACAAGGATTTCAAATGAAGACTCGAATATTACACGCTGAAGTAGTGGTTAACAATGGTTAATTAATGACATGAAGCAACATAAAGCTAAAACAAAGGTGAAACACCTTCAACTAAAATCTTTAGCATAAAAGGAGTAACAAATTTAAGTTTTGTTTAACACATGCTAAAAGATTTCAGTTACATGTAAAGAAGAATAAAATATATCCAATCTTGTCTTGAGTTATATGCTATTAAGAGATGAAAATTAAACAATTCACATCGAGATTTGATATCCGGGATAGGCAAAATAATGAAGTATCTTCAACAGGAAAAAGAAAATTCAGATTCTCATTTGATTTAATCGTTATTGCGAGTAAACAGTCGCTATGGGATGAGCAATCGATAACGATCTTGATTTGTTTATAGTAGGCAGATGCGAAGGTGTCATGTCGAGGTTGACCATTGAGTTGACCTAATGTAGTCAAGTTACTGTGACGTGTCAGCAGTGGCGGAGCTAGAAAATTTTCTTTGGGAGGGCCGAAACGATTTTTGTTCCGGAAGAACATTAAATGGGAGGGCCGAAACAAATTTTTTTCCAAAAGAACTTATAAAATCGCGAAAAAATACACTAACGGGCTTAGGCTTAGGGGGGCCGGGACCCTTCCCGGTCCCTTAATAGCTCCGCCCCTGCGTGTCAGGATAGTTCATTTTGCAGCCACAGTATCTGTACTGCTAGTGATATGACATCTAATTTGTTACGTAACTCAATATTAGTTAAGAAACTATAAATAAATAAAAGTGAATTGTTGTTGCTAGGTAGCTTTACTGTAATTTGCGTGATCAATTTTTTGGTAAACAATATCAAACTTGAAATCTCACTTATATAATTGTTTTCACTCATTTCAGAACCAAATCCAAACACTTTAAGATTTAAGAGCCATGCAAGGTTCTTAAAATCGCAAAATTAAATACAAAAACTGTAAAAGTTTATTCTACAATCATATTTTTCTTGATTCTTTACAAGTATAGAAAATTTCAAATACTCCGTATATGTCTTGTGAGCAAAGGAATTCAATTATCAAACTTTTACAATCCTAGATGACAAATCTAGGAGCATTGGAAGCCAGATGGGACCTTCTTTCCACAATAGTTAAGCAAGAGACTGAGAGAGACCGGGACATTGAGATTAATGCCCAAGATATTAGCCTTAATGGCAGTGCAAAGGCAGACAGCAGCCTCTAGATCGGCTAGGCCACCAATGAGAGTACAACATGGAGTCTTTGGTGGTGTTCCTACGACTAGGTGGACAAGGTCATTGAGCAAGTTAGCACAGACACCCAACTTGAGGGTATCTTTCGGGCAAGTTGCTTTTGGAGGGTGTGAAGGTGTAGGAGGGCTAGGTTTCGGTGACGGTGGTGGTGGACATGCTTTTGGCGGCGAAGGTGGTGGTGGACAGGCTTTTGGGGTATGCTTGGAAGTTACCAGTGTGAAAAAGAGAAGGTTGAGGGTTAGGAGAAAAGCAGTTCTTGCCAAAGCCCTTGAAGCCATTTTTGAGTGCTTCTAGCTTTGGATAGTTGCAAGTGTTGTAGCTAGATTGTTTTGTGTGAAGATGGACAAGGTTCTTTGGGTATTATTTATAGATGGAAAGCTAGCTTCACTTGTTTATTCCCATTGGTTGATTATTTAGCTCCAATATTTCTTTATACCATTAATTTATATCACAACAATTGTTTACTTTTATCCCCTTTAAACTAGAGTTGGGACTTACATATATTAATCGGGTTAAATATAAAAATATACACATAAATTGTCTTAGGGTTTTTTAGATGAAAACGTGATAATGAAACCATTTGATTACGAAATAAAAATCATAAACAATAAAGCAAAATCGTGGCAACCAAATTAACATAGCAATAAACGATTTCCAAAGGTTCATTTTATGCCCTTTGTTGATCAGTCACATAGAATGAAAACATATACTATTTCATAATCATAAGAAGAGTATGAAGACAATAAAAGACATACCATATTTAGGTAATTTTAGCACCGATTAAAAAAGTTTTCATGCTATTCATTTGCGACGCTAGTTTCAAGTGTCTCAAGGATAGGATTTATAAGCTAGCATAACTACCCTATTACTCAAATATCACCTCAAAAAATGAAGAACATTAGCATTGTCGATTATAGCATTCATTTTTAATGCTCTTGTTTCATTGAATGTACTGATAATTTATAAATTCTGGAACTTGCTTAATTTAGTGATGCATACTGAGACCGCTAGTGAGATCACATTCATGTGATTAGCATCTACTAAGTGACGAGAGACATTAGGATTAACCCGTGGTTTTAGTCTATGTTTGTTATAATCATTTGAATTTATTAGTGTTTTGAATTTCCCCGACCCTTTTGTTGCACTAATTTGTGCAAGATACATTAGAACACCTTGATGAGCCTAACCTTTTGTTTAGTTTACACTCCAAAAAAAATTGTAACGCCCAAATCGCCTTAGCCCACATTGTGTTATTGTGAAAGGATTATGTGCAAACAACACCAACTGCTTTCACACTTGACTTAACAGAAATGCAGAAGGGTTATACCCGTGCAGACTAAATAGAACAGGTTAGTGTAAATAAGAAACGAGTTACGAAATAGAAAGTGAGTAACGGGAAAATGAAAATATGATTGTATTTTCATTTAAGGGTTAAACAGTAATTATCCAAGTATACTATTTATCCAGGATAAATATAAAAGGGTAGTAAATGGAAAGACCCAAACCCATGGGGTTTAGGGTTTCGTTCGACCGAACCTATATAGGGAGGGATTAAGTTTGACTTTGTGTCAAACTTAATTACTTGGTGAACAAGGATTAGGCTTTCATAATCCTTTTAGAACCTTCCTTGGTATCCTATAAATAACAAAGGCTTTCTAGGTTCACTCAAAATATTCCTTATAACCATTAATCTCTCCCTCTCCTCTCCTTTTCAGTGATTGGTCAACATAAACCCTAAAAGGTTCAAAATCCTTGAGAACCGATCCCAAAGTCGACCTAACCAACTTCCCTAAGTCGAATACTAGACAATTTAGGGTTTTACCCGATTTTGTTCTTAACTAACTTGCATAGGTTTGGAGCCCTAATTCTATTTGTGTAGTACTAGTGAATACTCGACGTTGTCTAAGTGGCGATATTCAAGAAACCCTAAGATGATATCGTGTAGCATTAAGAGCAAGCAGAAGGTATTATGTGCAGATCAAGAAAAGGTTAAGGAGCTTACGCGTAGCAGTAATAACAATTAAATAATCCTAAACACCCTTTTTATGTGTTAGATTAGGTTATATCCCTGATTAGAAGATCTAACTATTAAGGTTTTGGTCTTCACAACTTTGTGTGTTTATTTACGTTATACATGTTTCATAGCTGTGCGGGTGACCACCAGAACTCTACAATGGTATCAGAGCTACTCTAATCACATATAACCTACTTAGGGTTTTTAGTAATTGCTAAGATTATCATAAAAATTGAATTTTGGTCGATTTATTGCTTATGGTTTGTTATGGTGTTTGTTTTTGTGGCAAGTAGTGTTTAAAACCACTAAAGTCGACTCTCTTTGGCGATTTACCTAAACCCTCTCCTCCTAATCGCTTTCTTTCTCTAATCTGCCTAATTCGTGTGTCTTCTTGCATGATTCTGCTATAGTTAGTGATTAACAGTCTCTGTTAATTGTTTCTTCAGTGGATTCGTGCTTTGATTCACAAGTTCTAAGTAGAGTTTTGGAGATCGTTTTTTTTAGGGTTTGCTAAATCGATTTTTGTTTCACAACCTACCTAGGCTTGATCGTTTTTATTCTTAGTCGGGTTTATCCCCTATCAGTTCTGATTGATTTGAGTCATCAACTATACAACTATTATGTCGATCAATATGGGAGTTGGTTAATTTTCTGGCCGTAAATTCTTGAAACCCTAAGCGATTAGGGTTTTATCTTTTCATCTTGTTTGCATGAGTGCTGGTTTGTTTTAGGTCTTTTGTTCGTGGGTTTAGAGAGATGATTAACAAGGGTTTCTTGAATTCTAAAGTTGCAACTGATGTGTCTAAGCCAAGTGGGATTGTTGAGGAGCTTGGGTGTTCTAGCCAAGAGAAGCCGGTTTCTCTTGCTACTAATGCTCCTAAAGTAGATGGTAACGCCGGTGTTACTAATCTTCGTCAATCTTCTACGATTAATGAGGTTAATTTAAGTGGTAATGTGGCTGTTGGTCATGATGTTGACGAATTGGGGTCTCAAGCACCACGTGAAGCTAACATGGAGCAACTTACAAAGGTTTCTAATGGTGGTAATGTGGATGTTAACGAGGGTGCTGGTTCAGTAGAACCTAATGGCGCTACACAGCCTAATGTGGAGCAATTGCTAGCTAATGCGCATAGGAATTTTGATGAGGCCATGAATAAAATTCAATGTGAGATTGTTGCTAATAATCCTCCTTCGAGTTTTAGTGGTACTAATGTGGATATGAATAAGAGTGCAACTTCTGGTCCTAATTCTCCCAAGGTTGATACTACTAGTGGTACTGGAGTGAAGTCGGTTACTTACGCGGGTGCTACTTCAAATGAACCTCAGAAAAACGCGTCTAGTTTTCGGAGGTTGGAATGTAGCAAAAAGAAGGATGATGTTGACCTTTTAGTTCCAATGAAAGTAGTGGAAGAGGTGAACACGAGGTTTGAGAACACTCTCTATGGTTATTTCCTTGGTCAACGCCTTGCGTTTCCTGTTGTTGATTACTATGTACGCAATGCATGGGCAAAGTTTGGTGTGCAAAAGGTAATGATGAATGCAAAGGGGTTCTTCTTCTTTAAGTTCACTTCGAAGAAAGGTGTTGATGATGTGCTTGAAAACGGTCCTTGGTTGATCAGAAATGTTCCTATTATTCTCAAACCATGGAATTTGAACACAAATCTACTTAAAGAGGATTTGACTAACATCCCGGTGTGGGTCAAGTTCCATGATGTTCCCCTTGCTATGTTTTCTGATGATGGCCTCAGTCTTCTAGCCACACTGATTGGCACGCCCAAAAGGTTAGATGCTTTTACAAGCCAAATGTGCAAGGAATCGTGGGGCCGTAGTAGTTTTGCTAGATGCATGATAGAAGTGAAGTCGGATGAGGTGTTGCGGGATAGCCTCACTGTTGAGATACCATTACTTGATGGTTCGGGTTCGACTATTGAGAAGATTCGGGTTGAGTACGAATGGAAACCACCTCGGTGTGATAACTGTAAGATCTTTGGTCATACTCTGAGTGATTGTCCTAAAGTCGTTGCACCTCCAGTTCAATCTACTAAGTCTGTTAATGATGGTTTCATGACTGTCAATAATAGAAAGAAAGGTAAGCAAGGTGGTTCTACAACTCAGGGTAATAGAGGGTTTACTAAACCAGTTGTGGGTAAGCAGTTTCAGTATCAACCCAAGAAGACTCCAACTGAACCTAAGAAGGTGGATGGCACTAAGAAGAGGACTTCTGATGTGCCTAGTACGAGTGGCACGAAGATTTCTACATCTAATCAGTTTGATGCCCTTAATATTGATGATGCGGATGCTTTTGGTACTCCGTCTAATGATAACAACAAGGATGTGGATGCTGGTAGTTCAATGGAAGTTAATGCGGATAAGTCTAGTAAGACAGCTAGTACAACTGAAGTTAATAAGGATGAGTCTAATAAGACAGGTAATACTATGGAAGTTAATGAGGAAGATTTGAGTAAGGGTTCTACTCCTATTGTTGAAAAAATTGGAAAGCTTGAAAAGTTACTTATTGATGGTAGAGCAACTCTTGTGGATGATAATGGTCATCCTATCCCGTCGACCTCTGCCACTAAGAGGGGAAACCCATTTTCAAAGGTGGGAAAAATTGTGGTGTCTGATTCTGAAGACGAGGTTGCCAACCCATTTGATGAGTCTGCTAATCTTTTTGGTGGGGGGCAAGAGTTTGAACAAGAGTATGATGACTATGATGATTATGCGAACCAGGTGTATGATCTTCCCGGTAATTTGGATGCTTTTAATGCCATGTATGGTACCAAGCTTCAAGGCCCTAGGAAGTAATTCATTTCGTTGTTCTTGTTATCATTGAGTTGTGGTTTGATTTCTAGTTTTTAGAAATTAGGAAGTATCTTGTTATGTAAGCTTTTAGCCTATGTAACTGGCTGAGATGTGGGACTTCACCCATATCAATTGTACTTAAAAGTTTTTTGGTTAATATATTTACCAGGGTGCAGGATTACTCCCCTTTACCCAAAAAAAAAGTAGTGTTTAATAATCAAATTGGGGTTTGCATGTTTGTATCCATAATAAAAATACACAAGGGTTTTTCTAAACCCTTTACGGTTAGGGTTTTTCCATAGTCGAAATACAAAATGGGTTTTATTCAACAAATCTGAGCCGTATTGTCAAGGTTTATAATGGTGTTGGTGGTGTTAACGGTTGTGTTTTTGGTGGTTTTTGAGATTGGGTGATTATGGTGTGTTTTATATTTTAAGGAATCATGTTTTAAGCCTTTTGTTTCATGACCCAATATGTAAAAGTACATAGCATGACCTTGAGAGTTTGGCCAACATCTCTTGCGCGCGATGCGTGTTTTTAGTAGTGCCGCCGAAATCATGTTGTATGTTTAGAAATGATGCTATTTGTGTCTTGAGTTGATGAGTTGTAACTTGACGTGGAAATAAATGTAGTTTTATTTGAGAATGAAACCAGTTTTTCGCAACCTAAGAGAAAATCTAAGCCAAATTTTTAAATGTTGAAAAATTACCTTCTTTTTAAAAAAAAATTTAAACATTTGAAAAAATAACAATTTTGAAAATTTTTGGAGAGTTTGAATAAATTTCATTTTCCAACTTGTAACTGAAGAACCAAATCATTTGCATAACAATTCTATGATTCAAAAAATGATGAATATATTTTGGTTTACATCAGTGTGCCGGTCATTTGAGTTATGTGTAGACTTTGTTTCCTATATGATCTAAACGAGGAATGGATCCCATGATGTTGGTTCCAAATATATGTTTGGTTTAAAATCACATAATTCATACGTATCATAATAACATTACAACATATTTTATAATTAACCTGTATGTGCGTTATATATATATATATATATATATTATTAGATGAGTACCTATGTATGACAAAGGGATTTTCTAGCGGCAAACAGTTATAGCTACATTCAACGTTAAACAAAACACTTAACCAAATATCACCATAACTATCTGTCACTATAAATCCTATTGATGCACGGGTACTCGACTAGTTAATTAACATTAGTTCTATCAAGCTACTTCTGAACATTTTAAATCTCATGTCCATTTGAGGGGTATTTATAGTATGACGACATGAATCCCATGATCTGAAATGAATTACCTCCTGATAGGTGTAGGATAATATTTGAAATCCGCTTTTCTTCTCTTTTATATACTTGTTCGATTTAGCAGATTGTTATGGTTAAGATGATAGCGTGAAGATTTCTATAAAAGATAATAGTTAATTTTTATTTATATATACTGCCATTATCAATATGCAATATTGACACACGACAAGACAAAATGTATTTGTATGTTAGTTACATAATGCAAGTATGATAAATTTTGAATAAAAATTTGTATGGAAGAAAATGATAATATCTCAATATTTTCGACTACTTGCTGTAGGCTATGTTTTGTTTTATGTGTTATGTTTTTTTTACTAGAAAGAGCTTTCACATTGATGTGTCATGTGTTGTCTCTCTGTATCATGTGGTTTTGTTTGTCGAGAGCTGTGGTTTGTACAAATTTGATGTAATTAAAAAATATAAAATTAAAATCGTATCATATTCATTTTAGTCTGTCACACATATCATCTATTGATATAAAGATACGGTAGCTAGCGATCATTATAAATCACAATTTCTTTAAAGATTAAATGAACAAATCTTTATTATTCATGTTTATATCAAAACAAAAAACCCACTTAATATCGTATTTTTGAAAATAAAATATCTTGCAAATGGTAAATCGTCAAGTGAAAAAAAAATACACAATCGTAACGTGAATTTTGTTTATCTTTCAGTAGACGGACACTTCGATAAACTTTCAACGATTTTTTTTCGAGCTTTTTTAGTGCTAAATTTCTGCCATGGAAAATCAGATGTGATTTGTTATTTTAAAAATCACATGTGATTTCTTATTTTAAAAATCACTTGTGATTTCACAAATCACTTTATTTTTAAAATAACAAATCAAATGTGGTTTTCCAAATCGATAACATGTGATTTCTAAGGGCGGAAATTTAAACACTCAGAGAAAAACTTAAAACAAAGTTCGCCGAAAATATATATAAATACCACTGTATATAAAGATTATTTAAATTCCCTAATGGTATAATTCGATTCGCGTAGCGATTAATGATATGTGAGGTGTTTAACCTTTTAAAAGAAGGATAAACAATGGCTAATGATTTCTGTTTGATCTTTCAGGAATCTTTGATAAACTTTTCTCTAAAGATACAATAATAATATAAGTTGGATATAATCTTAACACACCTTGTTGAACAATACTTTGGCACAGCTCTAGAACAACGGGAATTAGATTTGGCGACACATTTTGGTGGTGCTCGTTGGTGGATCAGGGGTTTGAGAAGCTGTATACACCGATAGCTTGGCACGTGCATGTCAAACCATTCAGTGAAACACTCTGACTAGCTAGTGTCGTGACCAGAACCAACATCCTTGAGCCACAAAGTAATCATCTGTGGGTGGAAAATGACCATACGGTTTTATATATTGGTTGTGACATATAGCCATATAGAGAAGCAAGAAAATGATGAGTGTATATATAAGCAAGATTAAAACAAGGATTTCAAATGAAGACTCGAACTTTACACTGAAATAGTGGTTAACAATTTTAATTAATGACATGAAGCAACATAAAGCTAAAACAAAGATGAAACACCTTCAACTAAAATCTTTAGCATAAAAGGAGTAACAAATTTAAGTTTTGTTTAACACATGCTAAAAGATTTCAGTTACATGTAAAGAAGAATAAAATATATCCAATCTTGTCTTGACTTATATGCAATTAAGAGATGAAAATTAAAACAATTCACATCGAGATTTGATATCCGGGATAGGCAAAATAATGAAGTATTTCGAGCTTTCAACAGGAAAAAGAAATTTCAGATTCTCATTTGATTTAATCGTTATTGCGAGTAAACGGTCGCTATGGGAGGAGCAATCGATAACGATCTTGATTTGTTTATAGTAGGCAGATGCGAAGGTGTCATGTCGAGGTTGACCATTGAGTTGACCTAATGTAGTCAAGTTACAGTGACGTGTCAGGATAGTTCATTTTGCAGCCACAGTTTCTCTACTGCTAATGATATGACATCTAATTTGTTAACTCAATATTAGTTAAGAAACTATAAATAAGAAAAAGTGAATTGTTGTAGCTAGGTAGCTTTACTGTAATTTGTGCTGATCAATTTTTTGGTAAACAATATCAAACTTGAAATCTCACCTATATAATTGTTTTCACTCATTTCAGAACCAAATCCAAACACTTTAAGATTTAAGAGCCATGCAAGGTTCTTGATCGAAATCGCAAAATTACATACAAAAGCTGTAAAAGTTTATTCTAGAATCATATTGTTCATGATTCTTTACAAGTATAGAAATTTTCAAATACTCCGTATATGTCTTGTGAGCAAAGGGAATTCAATTATCAAACTTTTACAATCCTAGATGACAAATCTAGGAGCATTGGAAGCCAAACTACAAGAAAAATGGCCGTTAGTGACAACATGATTACTGTCACTAATCGTAGATATTTGGTCACTAAGCTGATTTAGTGACCATATCAAAGTGGTCACTCGTCGTCCCTAAAAGTCGGTCACAAAAGGTACTAGTGATGACTTATGAATATGGTCACTATTTTGTGACCAAAAATTTGTCGTCACTTTCATTTGTCACGACTAATTCTTAGTCACTAAATTTAAAAGTCGTCACTGAATTTGGTCACTAAATGTAAAAGTGGTCACTATTTTAGATGAAGTGACCAACGATGTGGTCACTTGTTATCTACTACACTGAGAAAGTGGTCACTTTTCTTTGAATTTTATGACCAAACAGTGGTCACTAATTGAAAAAATATGGCAAAAAAATCTACTTGTAATCACTAATAAGGTTATTAATATTCAAAATTAATCACATCTAAATAATCTATATTTCTTTATACAAAACTAAACGTCTAGAAAATTAACTAGGAATCAACAATTACAAAAGCCGTTATGTTGGTGGTGGAACTGGAAATGGGAATTGCAAGACCATGGATGAAGAAACAATGAAGAAAAAAAAGTGTACCACTCTTTTCGCATAATCTTGTGCGATTTCACCAGCCTACAAAGATTACACAATCAGTAATCGGACAACTAATCAAACAGAAGCACTTTCTAAAATATATGTAACACTAAGTAGTGGACGTACAACTTCTGGTTTTGATGTGAAATATACTATTTGATATATAAAAAAGGACCAATAGTATACATAAAATTAAAACTAAGGAAACAACTTTATATGCCGCTTAACCACACTTAAGACATCATCCTGCAGCACAGCCTCGCAAAAGCCATATAACTCATGCACGATATGTACACCTTTGAAAAGATTGAACTATGTGGCATACAAGTTGCTGCAACATAAAACCTGTTGCCTATACTACTTAACATGTTTCTGATAGTGTGAGCCCACAGTTTTCATCCGTATCTCTCTACTGTCGAGCAAGCAATGGGACAAACATTTTCTCGCTATGGATGAACCTTCTGATTCTTTTTAGAAGGTCGTAATTAACAGAGTGATCATTAAAAATAAAAAACAAAGCAGCATAGAACGATTACCTGGCATACACATGACCCCAGGAACCAATATCACCTTTAGAACCCAACATTCGGTACTTCAAACTCTCCTGAAATATGCAAATTATGAAAGACATCAATACGAAAAGAGGAAAAATCACCATCTATCCATAAACAACGAGTCGACAATATAACTACATGCATAAGAATGTAAATAATTTAAAGTAACTTTTTTAAAGTGGAAACGGTTTAAATGGGCTTAACCTGTCGAAATTATCCCAAAGTGTGTTAAAAAAGCATAGACCTTCTAAATAGACTAAAATTGTATAAGTTTTTCGTAATCCTTGAATCTCGGTATGTCGGTATGGGGTCTATCAGCAGATAATATTTGACTGTTCAATAATTATGTGGCTAGAAACGCACTGTCCGATTCTGATCTGCACTAATGATTACTCGTGTTGACCCATTACCCAATATACCAACCCGTCAATTTTCTAGCCTCTGATATAGTCATTGTGTAGTTTAAGATGATATAAAGAGTGGAAATCTTTGCATCCACGTAAACAAATATGTACGGAATTCTTACTTGAGCATATTATATAACCAGAAAACAGCTAGCAAAACACCAGAGCAGCAAGAAACCCAAAGCCATTGTCTACGAGATCTTGAGCTACGAAGCAAGCCAGCAATGGCCGTCAGAACAACTACCCAGTCTGTGAAATGTATCGCAGAAAGTTATAAGGCAATATAGTGGTTGCAATTATTGATAACTGTTTTACTAGTTATCAAATATGATAGTTTTCTTCACCAATCGCAATATGAATTAGTGAGTGAAGTCTATTGTATTCAGACATAATGCTACGTGCAGTCCATTCAAATTCTGTAAAAAGAATCTAATGAATGCATTTGGTTGATGGCAACATAGAATGAAGACATATTTCAAAACTTCGAATACTATTCTTGGTCATATTCACGCCAAAAGACTGATTTCAAGGTAGGATAGAAGGCACATGTGATAATCATGCCAGCATATATGTAATGTTACACAAGAATGGTGAAATACTTGATGTAAATTTTGTGTACTACAGATGTACGCTTAGTAAATTTCTATGTTCCTAAGAGATAGTAGTTAAGGCACTGTAAGGTAAAACTGATACATGATGAAGATCAATCGCACAAACTAATACTTTTTGTCTATTAAACATATATGCTCAGTAAATATTTATGTTCCTAAGAGGCAGCAGTTTTGGCAATGGAAGGTAAAACCGGTACATGATCAAGATCAATAACACAGTCGTCAAAGATAAACTGAGAAGAAACCCACTTTCTCTCTGGTGACCAATGGCAAAAATTCCAAACCCTAACCACTCCAAAATCGTTGCCTAATCTTTAATCTTGTTCCTACTCCCAATAACGATTGTGTTATTGATTAATTAACTGTGTTTAATTCAATCTTTAACATTATTTTTATCGGGATCTAGCCTTGATTTGATTAGGTTTTTGTTCTTCTTAGGGTTTTTATTTAATCGCTTTTTTTGGTCTTTTGGGTATCGATTCTAACTAATTTCCTATTCATTATGGAAGTCCGTTAGATCAATCTATGTGCGTATATATTCATGCCTTAACATGTTAAGGCAATCGATTTGAAGTCTCGACGTTGTTCTTCTTGTTTTCTGGTTTGCGATTTATTTTCCTGTTTTAGGGTTTCGTTGTTTTCTTTTTAGTGTTATGGAGAAAGTGGTAAGGTTTCGGTTGAGGGGAACAATACATTAACACAACCTGTTAATGTGAATATTGAAGAATTGAGTGCTACTGTTGATTTGTCGAAGGTGACTATGAGGAAACATAAGAAGCCTAAGGATGTTACAGGTGTGGTGACACAGCCTATAACTGAAAATTCTTATGATATATCTCCTCATGTTCAGGTTGAGAATTCTAAAGGACCGATTGCTGCTGAATCATCCCATTTGAACGTGGGTACTAGTCCTTCTATTGAGCTTAATTCTATCAAAAGCAAACATGATTTTATTAAATTGGTGTTTGATGTCTCGCTGAATTCAACCTCGGATATTGATTTATTCCTTACGGAGCTTGAAGCTGGTAAACATCCAATATGGTCTACTTTGGATAGTGATACTCGTTCAAAGGTGCATGAAGCTATGAGTGGTTTGCTTGAGGTTTATGAACTGAATACTAATGCAACAAAATCTAATTCTGAGGACAGTATCAAAGATACAATGGTTGCTGATTCAGTTTGTGAAGGAGTTAACGTTCATAGTTGTCAAAAGCGAAAGCGATTGCAAAGCGCAAAGACCCAAAAATTGCTAAAGCGAGAGGCGCATAAAAAGCGCGGGCTCGAGAAAAAAAAGCGCAGGGTTGCAATAAACTTTGATTTTGATTCATTTTGTGTTTCTAGTTAGATTCTAGGGTTGTAATAAGATTCACACTGCATTCTAGCACTATCCCACTAACTTAATTGGATTAAAACACTCAAAATCAAAAAATCTCAAATCGTACCATGAGCCCTAATTTTCAAAATCAAACCAAACGTGTTTCTGGGTATGATTGGATCCTGGAATCATGTTTATAACATGATTCCGACCAAACCCACTAACTTAATTGGATTAAAACACTCTAAATCAAAAAATCCCAAATCGTAACATGAACCCTAATTTCCAAAATCAAACCAAACGTGTTTCTGGGTATGATTCGATCCTTGTATCATGTTTATAACATGATTCCGACCAAAACCCACCATTTAATCACACTCATGAACCCTAATCGTCGCTTTAAATGATTGTGGGCTTTTGCCTCGTGGACTGAGCGATGTGGGCCCGCTCTCGATAATAGAATGGCGTTTCCAGTGGTTGAGTACTATGTTAGAAATAATTGGGCTAAATATGGTTTGAAAAAGATTATGATGAATGAAAAAGGCTTTTTCTTTTTTAAATTCGATACTCAGTCTGGTTTAGAAGCAGTTTTGGAAGGTGGCCCTTGGATGATACGTAAATCGCCGATCATTCTTAAGAAATGGTCAGTTGATACTAGGTTGTGTAAGGAAGAGCTGACTTGTATTCCGGTATGGGTTAAATTACATGATGTATCTCTTCAAGTGTTTGAAGAGGATGGTATTAACTTAATTGCTTTATTTATTGACAAGCCTATTATGCTTGATTCGTATACGAGCTCTATGTGTAAGGATTCTTGGGGTAGGAGTAGTTTTGCTCGGTCCTTAATTGAGGTTAGTTCAGAGGCTGAACTCGTAGAGGTTGTTACTATTGGTGTCCCCTCTCTTATAGGGGATGGTTTTACTAAAGATACTATCCGAGTTGAGTATGAATGGAGGCCTCCCATGTGTACGTTATGCAAGATTTTTTGCCATATCCATGATCATTGCCCTAATAAAGTGGTCAATCATCATGTTGCTACTACTTTAAATGTTGCTAAGCCTTCTACTGTGCCTGCCAATGATGGTTTCCAAAAGGTGAGTCATAAGAAGAACAAAGGTAAAGCCGAGTCTGCTAAAGGTAGTCATTTTGCTAGTACTTCAATCAAACAGAATTTCAGGTATGAGCCAAAGAAGAATACTAGCGAACCAAAGAAGGGAGCTAATACTCGGCCTAACGTGCTTACAACGTCGTCTAAGTTGAAGTCTACTGGTTCTACTTCTAAGGAAGGTATTGTTACTACATCTAATTCTTATGCTGCATTGGTGAATGATGATGAGGAAGATGGAGAACAGGTCACACATGTGAATGATGATTTGGCTAATCCAAATACAGGTGGAAGTTCATCTTTCACGCCAGCTGCTGGTTAGCTTGTTTGTGTTATTTCTTGAGTTGTAAGTGCTTATGACATCTCATAAGCACTAGTTATTTTCAAGCTTCTTAGCTGTCTACCTTGTTATGTAAGCTTTATCGCCAATGTAACGGGCTGAGATATGAGATTTCACCCATATCCTTTGTACTTAAACATTTTTGGTTTAATATATTTACCAGGGTGCAGGATTACTCCCCTTTACCCAAAAAAAGATCAATAACACAACTTATAATTAATGACTAAAACAAATACAGATAGTATCGAACCTTTGGAAACAAAATATAGAGAAGGAGAATACATTAAAATGGGTTCATATCCATGTATCGGAGTTCTAATAAGAAGGTCCAGATTATAGATATCAGCTATGCATATCACACAACAAAAATATATTGAAATTTGAGTGAGCAATCTGACCTGCAGCAATCACGGTCCATGATTCAATCTCATCCATGAAGTCCTCAACATATGGTTGAGCAGAGTATTACCTGGTATACAAGGATCCTTCAAACTCATATACCACATCAGTCATAATCCAGTTGTGAGGATAAGGCTTGCCACTTTGTGCAAAATAGCAACCGACCTATTTGAAAAAGAGAGTATATGACGTTCTGGTGCTATGTATCCTATGAGTTACTGAATCAAATATTGAGATTTATAATTATCACCTCAGTCCTTAAATCCACTCCATATATACAAAAGATATTTTTCAGAGGTGGTCTCTCCCAAGGCGTCAAAGGATTTAAAACTGGATGACCATGATACAACCTGAATAACACAGAGAGCTCGGTTCAATTCATTTTAAAATTTCTCAAAAATTTGAATGGCTTTAGCATTTTGAACATGCAGGTACAGAAATACAGCCACACGACAGGAACGTCTTTTATTATACCAAATTTTCCGCTTTGCGTTAATTAATCCACTTATTATTATTATTATTATTATTTTTTAAAATGAGATTCTTAATCAAAAGGTGAGTACTCAGAAAAGAAATATTGGATCCTAGATCATAGGAATCTAAGCACGATTAAGCTGTTATAAAAGTACTTGTAAAATTGAATAACTCACTTATATAATTGGTAGAGAAGCCTTTTGCTATCAGGATTGAAATCCTCTATTGCTTTAAAAAATGTACCATCTGCTATTTCTTGAGCCAAAAAGGACAATTGAGTAGGAACCCCACATTCCGTGTTACTCAAGTTAGCCTGCATTTCATCTCCAAATGACGGATAAACTTCTGCGACACCATTAAAAGCCATTAGTATAGTCAACAACGAGCACCTTTCTTCATGAAAACACTTATAACACATGGTGACAAACATGTAACATAGAAAAGAAAGACAACGGACCTCATGTACAGGAAGACCAAACGTGAATCCAGATAGTGTTGCTTCTACTGTCTGAACTGAACCAAGAAGAGGAGATCCTGAAAACAAGAACAAGACAATATCAATGTATAGCAGTACTGATTATCTGATAAATTCGGAAATGCAAGACGCGTGTATGTGATCTAAGTTGGACCAAATGAAGTCCACCATACCAACAGCAAAGTAGGCATGTATGTGATCGACATTGCTGTTTCATTTGGGTCTTTACAAAATACAAATGGTAAGCCAAACAAAGTAGATATGGCCGCAGAACTTGTGTTCCACTCCAATTGCTGTTTCAGGAATGAAGCTACATGAAGCATTCAAATGTATAAAATGATAGTAAAAATGTTACATTTCAATCTCTATCATTTAATGACTACATGAAAATGTTATGCACTTGTTGATAAATGGTAACTAAGAAAAGCTTATCAGAAAATTAGATAAGATTACATACACTAAAATGTAAAAACTGATATGCTTTAATACCTAATTCTGTCAACAAAATAAAAACCAATTCTGCTCAAACACCAGGCTTGTACAATCTTAACCTTATCAGAAGTCAAATTGTTTGAGATGCATAAAATGTCTCTTTCAGTTAGAATACATGTATATGGACACCAATACTAAAAAGAAGCATATACTAATAAAAAAATAAATCAAAAAAATTATTCGTAATTGCTAACCTTTTTGAAGCCTGCTATTACCCAACCTTGTTCATCCATGTTTCGGCGCAAGTATGTATCTCTGACCAAGTTCTCACTACTGCAACAAAACATCAGCTATTAGATACTTGGTGACGCCACATGAGAGAAGTTGATATCAGAAAGTCACCTTTTGGTTAATTACCATCATGGTTGTTTTTTAGGCGAGGACAGTTGGTAATTCATAAAAGAGTTACGCTACCAAACTATTGCCACACATTCGATATCTGATTCAACATCACATCTAATAGCATCACTTAACTAACGCAACAGTAAGCTCTCTAACAACTCGAAAATTACACATTACATAATTGAACCGAAACAACATTATAAGTCATCAAATACTCTTAAACAGTCATCATTTTCTCATTGCATCTAATTCGAAACTCAAACGCATTACATAACATGTAACTACCTGAAACCAACTGAAACATCTATTCGAAAACTGAGTTACATAATATCAGTTATTCAAATCAAAACTAATACTGAACAATTTTTTCACATGAGCATTTCATCCGATCAGAGTGTGCATCGATTTGGTTATTGAAGAGTGTGATATTGATTTAAAATTGAAGAGCGAAGTAGGACTGTAGGAGTGTGAGAAGAATCGGGTCGGGTCAAAAGATCCCCATATTTTTATTTGATATGATTATCTTATGTGGGTAAAGTTTCTGTGTGGGAAACAAATTGTCAAAGTGATTGTCTTTTAAAGTTAATAAATCATGTTAGATTATCATTTAAAATTAATGGCACTGTGATAATTTTTATATTAAGGGGAAATGATATATATATATATGGGAAAAGTGAATATGGGGCTGTCTCACATTTAAGTTTACATGCGAGATAATAAAAAATCACTAAAAAATACGTCATTTTGGTTTTATTTTTTCAAAATTTGAGTAGTGTGTTATGGCATAGGTAGCGGAAGACGGAAGAATGGTGTTGTGCTATGTCCAAGACAAAGGAATACGAAAGAAGAAAAAGGCGAAGGTTGCAATTCAAAGAAGATTATGGGATCCCGGATTATGCCAATGTTGCAGGAGGACGGACTGCCCAAATGATTAAAGAAGTCCAAACGTATGGCATAAAGATTATGTCATATAATCTATCTTTATTTACGTGTCTTTGTTTAGGAGTGTTTTCATGTTTATTTAGGGAAGTCAATTAAGAATGTTTTAAGACAACACCTTGAGGGCAAGGTGGTTTTGAAGGAGTGGGGAATGATACGCCTGTACCGAGCCCATGGTCTATTTAGGTCTTAGGGTACTTTGTCTTATAAATACTCTTGTAACCATTTATTATAATCAATCAATCAAAGTATNGTATGGCATAAAGATTATGTCATATAATCTATCTTTATTTACGTGTCTTTGTTTAGGAGTGTTTTCATGTTTATTTTGGGAAGTCAATTAAGAATGTTTTAAGACAACACCTTGAGGGCAAGGTGGTTTTGAAGGAGTGAGGAATGATACGCCTGGGCCAAGCCCATGGTCTATTTAGGTCTTAGGGTTTACCCTACTTTGTCTTATAAATACTCTTGTAACCATTTATTATAATCAATCAAAGTATAACATAAATAAATCTCTAGTTCTTTTCTTTTATTTTCTGACGGAGCCAGCACACGCTTGAAGTGATGCCTTATCCCGATACAACCCCTAACCGGGTCGTATCACAATTCCTTCGCTTGAGCCAAGAGACGCCTTTTGTTTCTTTTAATTTTAATCGGATTTTTGTGTTGATTTTGTGTTTTAATTAGGTATGGTGGGTCATAAAATGGGTGTTTTGGCTTGAGCCATGAGTGAAGGGGTTTTGGATGTGTGAGTGAAAAGAGGTGTTTTGCTAAGGTGGCATGGCGTGTCACTCATTTTAGGTTTTGGCTTAAAGGGGTTTATGGGTGTATGAGTTAAAAGATGTGTTTTGCTGAGATGGCGTGATGTGTCACTCCTTTTAACTTTTGGCTTGAGCCACCATGCCATGCCTTTTGTGCTCTAAGGTAAAAATTGTTTTGAAAATTTTCAACCTTTGAGTGCCAACCTTGCACGTGTTTTAAGAAAATCACTAGAATAAGACCAAATAAATTCCATGATGGTTGCATTTCAACGTAAAGCTAAATAATGGGTTGGATCAAAGGGATTTTAGCGTAATAAAAAAATATATCGCAATATACACTTTTGTAATCATAGTAAACAAGTTTGAATTTATCGTGCATGTAGGACACAGTCATATAATAACGATAAAATTAAGGAAACAAAAGTGCTAGGAAAAGACTTTTAAAAATATTACTCCGTAAGTGATAAGAAAAGATAGTGACTTACATATCCCGACCTGCTGTCACATCCGAGTTTCATTTGGCCAATAATATATTGGCTTTTGGCTTAGTTGAGTTGGAGTCACTTTATTTTGCATTTTTTAATTTGATGTAAACCAAGAGACAAATCTCAATTATTCATTTAGTTTGATCTAATGGTACGGATTAACCTAAGATTAAATAGGAAAACCTAAGTCCATATTTTTTTTTCCACTTTCTCTTTGTCTTTTTGTCTTAATTATTATTCATTTCTTTTTCTTTCTTTCTTTTTGTTTTTGACTTTTCTGTTGTTCTTTTTTTTCACGCTTTTTTTTTTCTTTCCAAATTTACCATTTTTTTAATTAAATTTTCTTTTATTCCACTTATTTTTTTAATTTACTTTTTTTAGTTCACGTTTTTTTTTTTACGTTTTCATACGTCTTTTACTGTTTTCATACGTTTTCGTCCGTTTTCATATATTTTCGCCCGTTTTCTTACGTTTTCGTTCATTTTCATACGTTTTTCGTCCGCTTTCTTACGTTTTCGCCCGTTAACGTCTGTTTTCATATGTTTTCTTACATTTTTGTTCGTTTTCACACGTTTTTGGCCGTTTTCATATATTTTCGTTCGTTTTAATACGTTTTCGTCCATTTTCTTTCGTTTTCGTCCATTTTTCATACGTCTTCGTCCGTTTTCAGACGTGTTTTTATGCTTTCATATGTTTTCGTCCGTTTTCATACATATTCGTTCGTTTTCTTACGTTTTCGTTCGTTTTCATAGGTTTTCGTCCGTTTTCATCTGTTTTCTTTCGTTTTCGTCCAGTTTTCAAACGTTTTTGTCCTTTTCATAAATGTTTTTACACTTTCATACGTTTTCTTCCGTTTTCATACATTTTCATTCGTTTTCGTTAGTTTTTAAATGTTTTTTTTTTGCCATTTTCAAACATCTTCATATGTTTCTAAATATCACAAGTGATATTCTGAATATCACAAACGATATTCTGTGATATTCTAAACATCACAAGTTATTCACAAGTGATATTCTTAATATCACAAGTGATTTTCTGTGATATGCAGAATATCACAAGTGATACTATGTACCACAAATGATATTATGGATATCATAAGTACTATTCGTCCATTTTTCATACGTCTTCGTCTGTTTTCAAACGTGTTTTACGCTTTCATACGTTTTCGTCCGTTTTCATACATATTCGCTCGTTTTCTTACGTTTTCGTCCATTTTCTTTCGTTTTAGTCCAGTTTTCAAACATTTTTGTCATTTTCATACATGTTTTTACACTTTCATACGTTTTCACACATTTTCGTCCGTTTTCTTACGTTTTCGTCCATTTTTCATTCGTTTTCGTCTATTTTTAAATGTTTTTTTTTTGCCATTTTCGGACGTTTTCATATGTTTCTAAATATCACAAGTGATATTCAATCACAAGTGATATTCAATCACAAGGTATATTCTGAATATCACAAGTGATATTCTGTGATATTCAGAGTATCACAAGTGATATTCTGAATATCACAAGTGATTTTCTGTTATATGCAGAATATCACAAGTGATATTATGAGTACCACAAATGATATTCTGGATATCATAAGTACTATTCGTCCATTTTTCATACGTATTCGTCTGTTTTCAGACGTGTTTTATGCTTTCATACGTTTTCGTCCGTTTTCATACATATTCGTTCGTTTTCTTACGTTTCCGTTCGTTTTCATACGTTTTCATCCGTTTTCATCCGTTCTTTCGTTTTCGTACAGTTTTCAAACGTTTTTGTCCTTTCCATTCATGTTTTTACACTTTCATACGCTTTCTTCCGTTTTCATATATTTTCGTCCGTTTTCTTACGTTTTCGTCTGTTTTTTCGTTCGTTTTCGTCCGTTTTAAATGTTTTTTTTTTGCTATTTTCAGACGTTTTCATATGTTTCTAAATATCACAAGTGATATTCTAATATCACAAGTTATATTCTGAATATCAAAAATGATATTCAGTGATATTCAAAATATAAGAAGTGATATTCTGAAGATCACAAGTGATTTTCTATGATATGCAGAATATCACAAGTGATACTATTAGTACCACAAATGATATTGTGGATATCATAAGTAATATTCTGTGATATTCAGAATATCACAATGATATTCAGAATATCACAAGTGATATTCTGAATATCACAAGTGATATTCTGAATATCACAAGTGATATTCTGAATATCATAAGTGATTTTCAACAAATGTTTTGTAACATGAAAATTACAAGTGATATTCAGAAAATCACAAGTGATAGATATTCAGAAAATCACAAGTGATATTCAGAATATCACCATTAATATTCAGAAAATCACAAGTGATATTCTGAATATCAATTGTGATATTCAGAAATGTATAAAAACGGACGAAAACGTAAGAAAACGGACAAAAAGGTAAGGGATAATTCCATATTTACCCAATCTAAACATGAAAATGTCATATATACCCAAAATACAAGTTTTGAATGCATGATGTACAGTGCATTTAAAGCATGTTTTGGGTAAATATGGCATTATCATGTTTAAGTTGGGTAATATGGAATTGCCCCAAAAGGTAAAAAAACGGACTAATACGTATGAAAACGGATGAAAACATAAGAAAATCACAAGTGATATTCAGAAAATCATAAGTGGTATTCTGGATATCACCGAATATCACTTGAAATATTCAGACTTTTTCTTTCGTTTTTAAATATTTTTTGCCATTTTCAGACGTTTTCATATGTTTCTAAATATCACAAGTGATATTCTGAATATCACAAATGATATTCTGTGGTATTCTAAACATCACAAGTTATATTCTGAATATCACAAATGATATTCAGTGATATTTAGAATATCACAAGTGATATTATAAATATCACAAGTGATTTTCTGTGATATGCAGAATATCACAAGTGATACTATGAGTACCACAAATGATATTCTGGATATCACAAGTAATATTCTGTGATATTCAGAATATCATAAGTGATATTTTGAATATCATAGGTGATTTTCTAAATATGACAAGTGATTTTCAACAAATGTTTTGTAACATGAAAATTACAAGTGATAGATATTCAGAAAATCACAAGTGATATTCAGAATATCACCATTGGTATTTAGAAACGTATAAAATGGACGAAAACGTAAGAAAACGGATGAAAACGTAAAGAAACGGACTAATACGTATGAAAACAGACGAATACATATGAAAACGGACGAAAACATAAGAAAATCACAAGTGATATTCTGGATATCACTGAATATCACTTGTGATATAAAGAAATCACTTGTGATATTAAGAAACATAAGAAAATGGACGAAAATGTAAGAAAACGGACGAATACGTATGAATACGGACAAAAACGTATGAAAGCGTAAAAACACATATGAAAACAGACAAAGTATGAAAAATGGACGAAAACGAAAGAAAACGGACGGAAACGTACTAAAACGAACGAAAACGTAAACAATTGGACGAAACGAATGAAAGCGGACGAAAATGGGCGAAAACGTAAGAAAACGGATGAAAACAGATGATAATGTAAGAAAACAGGTGAAAATGTATGAAAGCGTAAAAGCACGTCTGAAAACGGATGAAAACGTATGAAAAATGGACGAAAACGAAAGAAAAATAGATGAAAACGGACGGAAACGTATGAAAATGAACGAAAACATAAGAAAACAGATGAAAACGTAAGAAAATGGATGAAAACAGACGAAAATGTATAAAAACGGACAAAAACGTCTGAAAATAGACGAAAACATCTAAAAATGAGCGAAAACATAAAAAACGGACAAAAACGTCTGAAAACAGACGAAAACGTGTATAAACATATGAAAGCAGACAAAAACATATGAAAACGGACGAAAACGTATAAAAACGGACGAAAACATTTGAAAACAGATAAAAACGGACGGAAACAGACGAAAACGTCTGAAAAGAGACGAAAACGTAAAAAAACGTATGAAAATGGACGAAAATATATGAAAGTGAAGAAGAAGGGAAAAAACGTGAATTAGAAAAAAAAGAAAACAAAAAAAAAACAAAAAGAAGAAAAAGGGAAAAAGAGTGGATAATAAAAAAGACAAAAAGACAAAGAAAAAGGGGAAAAAAAACATGGATTTAGGTTTCTTCATTTAATCTTAGGTTAGTCTTCACCATTAGATCAAACTAGATGAATGGTGGGGTTGATACGTAAAATAAGGGTATGCATTTGAATTATGGTAGATGAAAATTCATAAATTTAAGGGGAAAATGATAAAAAAATACATTGAACTTGACACTTTTTACCATTGTATGTTGCCAACTATTTTTTTTTTCATTGTAGCACAAAACTTGACATTTTTTGCTATTGTATGTACTAAGCGTCGCATCGTTAGTCCTTTACACTAACGGTCGTTAGTAAATAACTTGAAATTTCGTTTTCTTCCGATTTTAAACGTTTTCATCCGTTTTCTTACGTTTTTGTCCGATTTTACACGTTTTCTTCCGTTTTTTTCGTTTTCGTCCGTTTTTTTT
>LBNU01019436.1:100984-113576 GCA_014162995.1 Artemisia annua
AAAACGGATGAAAACGTGTAAAATCGGAAGAAAACGGAATTTTAAGTTATTTACTAACGACCGTTAGTGTAAAGGACTAACGATGCGACACTTAGTGCATACAATAGCAAAAAATGTCAAGTTTTGTGTTACAATGAGAAAAAAAATAGTTGGCAACATACAATGGTAAAAAGTGTCAAGTTCAATGTATTTTTTTATCATTTTCCCTAAATTTAAGTTTAGCATTATTTAGGTTGAAGTCAGGTATATATAACTATTTAATGGGCCCTCAAAACTAGCAAACGAACTAAACGTCGAATCAGTTTCTACCGTGTTGATCTATCTGCAAATTCATCGATCCAAAAATATCAAGTTCATTACGGTATCCCTCAGACTCCTTGTTTCTTTTCTTTTTTTCTTTTTTTTAGTAAAAGTTTCGTTTCTTATTGCACGCAATTTATTGATCATTCTTTTATGTTCACACGCACGTAATTATTTGACATGTAGTATCTACATTATTTGCTGATGACTTTTGCCGATAATATCATTATTTTTGTTTTCGTGTGTGATTTATTAAATTGTTGTGTAGATATGAATAGATATTGTTCGATTGATTATAACAATTGTTTTGAATTAGCAGCATGATTAAACGGTTGATGTTTTGCATGTTAAGGTTAATTGGGGAGGATGAGACTCAGATTTACACAGGTGTCTCGGTCAACGTTTTCAAACCTTTTCTCTAGCTACTCCAAATGTCATAATGAGTTTGAACCTTAGAACTCTTGTGAGGAATTGATCCCTAGCTATGAATGGATTATAACCCAAAGATTCTCAGAGTAAAAACCCGCCGATCACCGCGGGAGCATTAGTCCAATGGGTGGACCTCACGTGCTTGAGTCAATAGACCTGGGTTTGAGTCCCATTCTTGGTATTTGCTTCAGATAGGTACCCACTTCCGCAAAACCTATGGGCACACTAGAGAGATTTTGTGGAATAAGAGATCAGAGGTCGAGTCTCGGCTCGTCTCACTCCAGGTTGTGCTCCTCTAGGACAGGAGAGTTACCGGAGCTATTACTTGTGGGGTAGACAATCGCTGATGCCATAAGACACCCGGGATCAGAATGTTCCCGCCAATCTACACCTTCTTATGAAAAAACCCACAGATCATCCTTATCTCTTATATAATAAAACAAAACCCCTAGTGGGTACTTTGTCATTTTGAAAAAAAAGAATATTTCCTTATTAGGTAATATATTATACAAGTAGAAGATATACTATACAAGTAGAAGATAAATACAAAACATATAGATAAGATTTAAATAATTATCTTTAATCATAAAAAACTAAAATTAAAAATCATAAATCAAACAAAATAAAAATTAAATTATTTGTTTTTTACTAAATAAAAATATATCATTCAAAATTTTTTAAAAAAAAACCCGCGCGTGCGCGGGCATTATAACTAGTATATACTACAAATAGATAATAACCAAAAATCCGAAGATAGATCTGTCTTCAAGTCAAAATAAGCATTTACATTTAAAATAAAACATTTGTTTTCTAAATTCTTGGAAATTGCTAACTCAAGCCATGAAGTTTGCATATTAAGTTATTAACTATTAAGTGTGAGTCATAGTTCAATACTTCCATCTATTAGAGCATAAGGTGTCACAACTTAGCCATTTGGGCTCACTTATATCACATCAACATTCACACTTTCGAAACTCACACTTCAAAATGGCTTTTCACTTACAACATAGCAATTTGGGCCCCGTTATACCCAATTAATACACAACAATCAGACACAAAAACAATTAAAAAAAAACACACACACACCCCAAAAAAAAAGTATAAAACTTGTTGTCTTCTCCAGTCTCCACCGAGGATTCGGCGAGGATTCATGGTGTCACGGCGTCCATTCGACGACGCGAAATGCACCTCCACGTCGGATTCAGCAAGCATTTCAGCCGTGATACCTTATGCTCTCATATATTCCGTGTCTCAGATATGTATCTCACCATTACGCCGCTTTACTTTGATGGTTATTGTTATATATGTTATATTGCTAGATGAGATTAATGCCAAACTTGAAGCTTTGAAGCTCAAGTAATTTTGATTAGTTAAGAAGTTATGTTTTATAAGAAAACAATGTTCAAAGTTTAGTATTTAGTTTTTTATTAGAAGAATACCACTTAATAACATATTCTCTTCTTATAAAGAAGGATTCTTCAATGTGATCATGTTATTATCTTTCCTTAGGAATTTTGTTTTGTATGCCTGATAGACCTAAAACATATGAAACATAGTGAGTGAAACATGTGAAAATTTGATTGGTAGATATAAGAGCATTAGGTATCTTGGAGTCGTTCCATTTGTTGGACTATAATCTTTATTATGCCAAAAAAGATTATGAATAAAGCCTGTATGTTTTTGGTTTGGGCCGCAGGCCAACAAACCCACAAGATAGAAAACGTAGGCAGTTATATTTTAGGTTTTAGTTAAACGGTTATTTAGTTTCAAGGGTTGTAACGTTTAGTTGTGAATCGACATGTCCCTTTGTTCTAACAGACATGTAGGCAACGATTCACTCAGTATAAACAGATTAGGAATTCTGTAACAATATTCAACCCATACGTTTTAATATATCAATATAAAAGGGTTCACTAAATCTTCTTTGTTCTTGTTTTATTCTCAATAAACGATGTCAATCTTGTGTATGATCCTGGAAGATCAGACATGTGCAGAAACTTTACATGGCATCAGAGCCGATGGTTAGATTGATGGTTAGATAGAAGAAGTTGGTTGCGTGGAAGATAAATAAAGAATGGACGCGGTCATACCCAAGTTATTATGAAGAATAAAGGAAGCCTATGCGATGGGGTTCCGGGAGGAATATGCGAGGCAGTCAAGGAGTACATAGGGATGGTGTAGATAATATACTACGAGGGAGCACGGAGAGTGCAAGGAAAACTAGATGATGTGGCAGGAAATGGCAAAGGTGTTGCAAACATTAAAGGACCACAGGTTGATGCACAAATGGATGCTGAAGTAGGGGAAACACTAAATGGAACTCCAAGGAAAAGAGATAGGACTGCAAGAGATGTCAAAGTGGAAGGCATATTTGGAACCAAGGCAAGGCTGGAAGGGATGATAGGCAAAATAGAAATTCGATGATTGAAGAAAACTTAATTATAACTTTTGAAGCAACCAACAAGGAATAGAGAATGCAAATGACGGTCACAAAGAAGATGGAAGACTACAGATTCGAAGATTGAAGACTTTGGCATATCAACATTAGGGGGAACTGTTGGACTATAATGTTTATTATGCCAAAAAAGATTATGAATAAAGCCTGTATGTTTTTGGTTTGGGCCGCAGGCCAACAAACCCACAAGATAGAAAACGTAGGCAGTTATGTTTTAGGTTTTAGTTAAACGGTTATTTAGTTTCAAGGGTTTTAACGTTTAGTTGTGAATCGACATGTCCCTTTGTTCTAACAGACATGTAGGCAACGATTCACTCAGTATAAATAGATTAGGAATTCTGTAACAATATTCAACCCATACGTTTTAATATATCAATATAAAAGGGTTCACTAAATCTTCTTTGTTCTTGTTTTATTCTCAATAAACGATGTCAATCTTGTATATGATCCTGGAAGATCAGACCTGTGCAGAAACTTTACACCATTGGTGATATCAAGAAAAGTGTTGTCATATCAGCATCTTTTCTCATAACATCAGAATTCACCGCAATACTAAAATACCCCTCCTTTCTATAACATCATTTTTTGGTGCTGTCGTGCACCCTGACCCCACATATATATATTTTTTTTTCATTTATTTAAATAAAACAAATTAAAATTTTGCTAATAAATAAACAAATAAATAAATAAAAAACTTAATTACTAGTATGACTTTAAAGAATAAAGCTACTCTTTTTGTCAAAATTATGCGGAGTACAATATAAGAAGAATAACGCTACTCTTAATGTATCAAATCAATACCAATATAACTGTAAAAATGTGACTTGTATTTTTTTAAATTGATTTTAATTAAAAAAAATTTTAACTTGATTTTAATTAAATAAAGACGCACATAAACGAAGTACTCCGTATAAGACTGGTAGTGTACATTTCAACTATTATTTTAGATGTGTACATATATTAAGTTAGCTTTATTCTTGCCTTGTTTGAGAAAATATAGACAGTGTGTTTGTCTCACTCATTCATAATTTGGGATGGGCAAATATGTTTATACAACGTAAGCTTTTCATAACTCGTGGTGTTCATTCTTTGTAAGTTTGTATAGTGAAAAGAAATAAAAGACAGTTGGACTTGGAGAGTTGGAGAGCAGATGATTGGGCTTTGGCCTGGGGTCTAAATAGGAGAAAGGTAACTAGGATTTTGTTTCGTTTGTCGGTTTGTGGCTATAAATACACAACATCTCCTTAACAGTATTCGTATTCAGCCAACGATAACCAAACACAGTTGCGTTTTGGGGGGAAACGCGATTCAAAACGCAGGGTACCTAGCCCTCTAAGGCGAGTGAATAAGTCCATATATAACAAGGAAGGCCTATTTTAGGTCCATTAGTGATCTTATTTAAGATTGCGCATTTGCTTATTGTTTTAATATAAAAATTACCCGTAACTTAAGTCTTAGAATTGTTTTTCTTGCCTAATAGATTTGTTACTTTGTTTCTTTTAGGTGTTTATTAATGGCTGCATTGATGGAGATCTTGCCAAAGGCTAAAGCATCTGCAGCTGCTACATTTTATGATCACTCAAATGATCCATGGTTTACGGGAAGATACAATGCCTCAACAAGTGAAGATNTAGGTGTTTATTAATGGCTGCATTGATGGAGATCTTGCCAAAGGCTAAAGCATCTGTCGCTGCTACATTTTATGATCACTCAACTGATCCATGGTTTACGCGAAGATACAATGCCTCAACAAATGAAGGTAATAGAGGCGAGTTTATTGAAACTAATTGTGTCCCATTGTATGGAACACAAGAACGGTTGATATACCTACATTCAACAGCACAAGAATTTGGTGATGGTGGAGCATTTCCTGATATTCACCATGCACAATATCCTCTCGATATGGGTAGGAAAAAAGATTCATCATCTGGTATAAAAACATTGCCTCTTAGTTTTGATAATCTTGGAAATTTAACATGTGATGCTATTGTGAAGCAGAATGAAAATGCTAAGAAAATTGTTTACTCACAGCATAGAGATCAAATCCCAAAGATTCTGCAGGATGACAAAGAAAATCAAGAACACGAAGTTGATGATGACAAGAAGAAAGAGATTGAAGAAACCACAAAAGAAACAAAAGCAGCTCTTGAGAAGATCGTGAACGTGAGATTAAGTGCATCACAGCCAAAAAGTGTTGAGACTCAATCTCAAGATTCAAAGTTTATCAAGTACAAGCCTTCACAGCAGTCGGCTGCATTTAACTCGGGTGCAAATGAGAGAATAATTAGAATGGCGGAGATGCAAGTGGACCCGATTGAGCCACCAAAGTTTAAACACCAAAGAATCCCAGAAGCTAACGGTTCACCTCCTGTCCCAGTCATGCACTCACCTCCACGACCCGTGACTGTACAAGACCAGAAAGACTGGAAGATTCCACCATGTATACCTAACTCGAAGAATCCGAAGGGGTATACTATCCCACTTGAAGCACGTTTAGCAGCTGATGGCAGAGGCCTTCAAGAAGTTCAAATAAGCGATAATTTTGCAAAGGTTAAGGAATCATTATATTTAGCAGAACAAAAAGCCCGTGAATCTGCTTCCATGAGGGCTAAATTACAAAAGGATATAATGATGAAGGAAAAAGAAAGAAAGGAACAAGAATTGCGAACTTTGGCTGCAAAAGCAAGATACGGAACAGGTACCAGGCCCACTGGTTTGTTTGTACCCTCTAGTGAAAGAAAAAGGGAGAGAAGGTTAGAGGCTAAAGATGCAGCCACTGGGAAGAAGAGTAAGATCACTAGAGACATAGACCGCGACATTAGTGAAAAAGTTGCACTTGACATGGCGTCTGCTGGTGCTTCGCGTGGGGGTGAAGTCATGTATGATCAACGTTTATTCAATCAAGAAAAGGGAATGGGCTCAAGTTTTGAAACTGATGATCAGTACAATGTATATGATAAAAATTTGTTTACTGCACAACCGACTCTGTCTAGTTTATATAGGCCAAAAAAGGATGCTGATGATGAGATGTATGATGGAGCCGATGAGCAGCTACAGAAGATCAGGAAGACTGATCAGTTTAAACCTCATAAGGGGTTCACTGATGCAGGTGAAAAGACTGGACGGAGAGGTAGACCAGTTGAGTTTGAGAAGCAAGTGGCAGAAGAAGCTGACCTGTTTGGTTTGGACAGGTTTATCACACAACTTAGTGGACGGAAGAAACCACTGGATAAAGTTGGAAGTGGAGGGACGATGAGTGCAAGTGCTGGGTCGGCTACACGAGAAGGGTATGAGAAAAGTTGATAACTTGAATAGAGGTGAAGTCTCAATGATGGGATAGAGCTTGCATTACTTTTAATTTCGAGTAAATTTTGGATGGCTTGTTTGATGTTCTTTTACTTAACTATGGACCCTATTATGGATTGGTTACCGAATCAACAAAACTTCTGAATAATTTGAATACTAAATCCAACATCATTTTGTCAATGTTTCATTTTGCCAGTCGTTAACCTCCATAAGAGAAACAAATGGATGATCTATCATCTTTTAATCCAATGAACAATAATGTTTTCTGATCAGTTCCATTATATGAATTATTTTATCTGAGTGGACCAAATTATGAGTAGAGAAATGATAGTGGTCTTTTGAGAGCTCAGATCCAGAATTTCGTTTGTTAAGACAACAGATCTGTCCAAACTGCATCATGTAGTAGGCTTGAGCCAAAACATACACAATGTGCATAGTGCAGTTAACCCCCTTTTTTGGCTCTATTATATAGTTAATTAAGTGATTTTAAATGACCATATGTGCAGAAAACGCGATTCAGGGTTTAGACGTTGTAGGAGTCCAGTGTGCTATCAATTACATTTTGAACGATTGTAGATACGGCAATTTTATTTATTGGAGTGTGAAAACCTTGCAAAACAAATTACGGTTGCAATACACTGACTGATCAATCAGATATTCTATGTGAACCAACAAAAGATCGTCTTACTTCAACTTCCATTGAAAACAAACCATAGTTTTAATATAATTGCATATAAATATTACACTACTGCATACAAATGGTTTTAGGAGGAAAATAAAGCATGGTTTTACATTTGGAACTTCTTTAATACCGTCGAGACCTTATTCTTTACTAAATCTTCATAAGAACAGTCTTTGGTTTGCAGCAAAAAGACGAAGCATTTAATAACAATCGTTCAAAAAGCCGATCATTCCTTGTATCAATCTTGAAGTTCTTTTGATTTATAATAAGGATATGGTCATCGTAGTCCTATGTATGATCCCGCATACATTATACAAACTCATCATGATAATCATACACCCAAACAAATTTCTGATAATTATGACGGATTTAATTAATGAAGACTTTCAGCATCGGTGATTAGGTTCCTGAACTGCAGCAGAAGCTTCCAATTTAAGCAAAAACTTCTGAATCAATTTGCTCAATATTTGGGAAGATTTCTCTCAAAGTAGTCACATAGTTCGACAATTTCGCCTGCAAGATGTAAAGAAACGTCACAAGTTTATACCCCAAAAAAAGACCAGTTTTAGTCTTGTAAACGACTTTCCTTGTACTTGCTTGTGTTTAATAAAAGCTTTCGCTTTGAGATATCATAATACAAACTTGGAGATGAGAACAAAATTTCTGAAGCTTAATTTAGATATCTATCGCATAGTCAATCCCCTCAAGCCTCTTGCTTTTTCTACAAGTATGAATTACAACAAAATACAAGGAAGGATCGAGTATGTATATTCAACAAGCAAGAAACCAGATCCTATAATTTGAGCTTTTAAGTATATAAGATATGCTTACACAGGGATTGCGCTCAAGGTAGATAGTGGTAAGCTTCTCTCTCGAACCAGAAACCGCCTCAGCGATACCATCTAATGATGCTAGCTGGTTGTCATTGAACCATAGGTCTTCTAAGCTGCAATGAGGGCACAAACCAATATCAACCACAATAAAACAAATTAGATACAATAAGAATGAAGTCAAATAAATGAATAACTCATGCCGTTCAAAAAAATAATAATAATAATAAAAAATAAAAAATAAAATGAATAACTCATGTATACATACCATGTCAGTTTCTCAATATCCTCTACTGCTGCAAGCTTATTTGAAGAAACATCCAAAACCCGCAGGTTAGCTAACGTTGATAGGCCTTCCATTTTCGCAATACCATTATGGCTCAGGTATAGTTCTTCTAAGGCAACACATTCCTGAATATGATACATAACCATATAAGTAATTGCATTAAATTGTAGTTCATAATAAATATATAAAAAGTTACCTCTAATCCTTTCATAGAAGTTAGGCGATTGCTTTGCAAACTGAGCTTCTTGATGCATCTTAATCCACATAAGTTGATGGATTTTATACGATTGCGACCTAACCATAGCTCCTGTAAATTTGTCAAGTTCTGCAGATTCTCGATCACCTAGATAGAGCGAGTTTCAGTAATTAGTCCGTAGTCCCAAACAAACAATAAAAGCAATAAAACAGCAAAAGCAGTTGCGCGGGGGGAGGGCCTGTGAGCAATATAAAGTCAATCCTAAGATGGCAGCGAAAATTTGTAGATGAATATAGATATGGGTCTCTATGCCTTAAAAGAGTAAAAGTAAAGGCAAATATAAACCATGAGGCTACTAAAATCGTCTAAAAAGCATAAAAGAAAGTAAGAAACCATCTATGAATCTCTATAACACAGGGGCAGATATGTCACCTGGGGCTACTAAAAATCATCTAGAAAGCCTAAAAGAAGCTATCTATGTAATGCTATACCTAGACGTTTGGGAAGATATGTACACAAGGCTATTAAGACCCTAGAAAGCGTAGAAGAAAAACTACCCTGTAACAGGGAAACCACCTAGACCCTCTAATCATCTATCCTAATTCTGGTTCTCCACATGTTACAATCCTGCATACAAGTTCTATATAAGCTTTGTATTAAATAAAGGTTCCACGCCTATGTTTCATGGAATCATAGTATTGACTGTTGAGGACACATTTATAGGGGAAAAGGCTCAAATACACAATAAAACTTGTATACAAGTATTTCTTTAGTAAGAACATATACTGCTTGCTTTAATATGGTGAGCCATTAGTGGACTGCATATGTAATAACTAACTTAAGGAACATGGACTAACCCGTAATCTGTTGGAACCAAGTTCAAGAATTTGAAGTTCATATAAGTGGTCAATCTCCTCAATCTTGGTAACTTCGTTTTTAGAAACATAGAGTTCCTTGAGTGTGCTTGATGCCTTAGACAGTCCACTCATTGATGTGATTTCATTGAAAGAAACATCAAATACCAAAAGTGTTTTAAATATGCTAACATCAGGAATAGTCTTCAGCTGGTTATCCCTGAGAACGAACTCCTGCACAAAACATCACAAGTAATATAAGAAATCCACACAAAATTCATCTTGACCAACAAGATGGTCAATAGCATTTGCAACGAGACTGGTAACCTGGTGAGATATTGTTTCACTATTAGTAACTGTCTCATTATTCATGATATAAATCCTAGATGTTTGTTCTAAGCAGTCCAAAGCACGTAAACAACATCATCACTGTCATCCAGTGGAAGCCAAGTATTAACGAACCACAAACATCCCACTCCTCTATCTTAGAAAAAAATAGACAAACATTAACTAACAAACAGAATGAACACTACCCATAACACAAAACCACCTGAAAGCCACTACTAATCCTGCATCAAATGTAGCAGCACTCCTCACTTACCCGTTTTCAACCCAACACGTTGTCCTTTCTCTATTGGACACACACAATACAACTATCTTTTTTCCACCTATATTTCATCTAATGAGATAATATCTACTATTCTTGACTCTTGAGGCTATAAAGAATAATGAACCATCTATTTAAGGCTTCATAAACATACGCATTTAACAATAGATGCATCCATACATCAACTTTTCTTGATTTGCATATAGTACTACAGTGGAAATAAGCAAAAACTCCGTCTATAGCAAGCAACTCTGTACTTCCTTAAAGTGCTTTTTTCGTAGTATTTCTACTCACGGTGCTCTATAATAATATTAACTTAACAGAGTGGTAACTAGAACTCCTCTATGTAAAAAACAATTTCTAACATAACCTCCATCGTATATTGAGGACAATGTTATGAGCCATGTGTCTTAAGTATTTCATAAACATAAGTATTAGAATAATACAGAAGTTGATCATGTTTGGCAAAGCGCTTATTGATAATTACATTTCGCACCTAATACTGGATGCTGCATAAATCATTTCATTATCATATCGAGTTTCCTACAACACCCCTGGTATTAATAATAAAAGCTCAAAATAACTTCACTTTAGTACACAGACTATATAAATCCACAAACTGTTTAACAACGTAAAACGAATTCATATTATTGCTTCGTCTCGTAATGTACAAACGTAAACGTATAAAGCAGTAAATTATAAATCCTATAAAGCGATACCCCCGTCCTAAATTTATCACATCACAAACGAAGAAGATAGAGGTTCGCTAACAGATATTAATATTACTACATACATATAAAAGTAGATAGCTGAAAGGGGGTGTTTGGACTAGCTTATTTTCAGCCTGCTTATGAGCTTATTTGATTTTGGAAAAGCCAATAAGGTCACTTTTTAGAGCTTATAATCAACTTAAGCTTATTGGCGTAAGCCAATAAGCCCAACTTGATACAGCTCATAAGCTTGAAAAAGTGAGCTTTTCGGCTTTTTTCAAAATCAAATAAGCTCATAAGCAGGCTGAAAATAAGCTAATCCAAACACCCCCTAATTGAGACACATATATAAAACATATACATAAGTAAATAAAAAGTAAAATACCTCGAGTCCAGAAATATTGTTCCATTGAGAAATAGGTTCAACGCCGGAATCAGTAAAAAGATTCTGACGAAGAGAGAGCTTTTTAAGATGGGTTAAATTAGAGATACGTGAATCGAGCTGGGTTAAGCGATTAGCAGTTAAATCAATTTCGATGAGAGTGGGTGGGAAGTCGATTGAGTCGAGATCATGGAGCTGGTAGCTGCTGGCGTCGAGAAGTGTTAGCTGTGAAGATTCGTCCATTGGGTGATCGTTGGTTGATGATGATGATGGTTCGATTGACATTTTTGTGTTTTGAAACAAAGCCCTAGAAGAAAGTGAGTGTACAAAGGGGAAAGTTATTGTTTCCAGCCAAGGATATTAATCATATTATACAAGACAGAATTTTAGTTAGCGTCACACTCTTGCGGTTTGTTTGTTCGGTTGGAGCTTCTATTTGACAAGCTAAATTTGTTAGCTTATATCGCTACATGATCATTTAACACATTTTAAACCAGTCATTAAACGAGTGTTATGATTACGACAAACCAAATATATTAAAATATCGTATTTTATACAAACATAACTCACACACAGTCACAAACCAAAATAATAATAATAATAATAATAATAATAATAATAAATATCCCACTGTTATGAACAAGAATTGAGGGAATGAATATTCTTCTTATTGATCATTAACTATGAGATTTACATAGAGTATATATAGACAAACATTAGGGCAAAAACCCTAATAGCTAACATGGGCCGTGGGCCTATTATGAGCTATATGGACATCCAATAATAATTATCCATAACACTCCCTCTTGGATGTCCATTGTTAATACGCTTAGTAAATGCTGCCTCATTAAAAACCTTGTCAGGAAAACCCAGTGGGACAAAACCATGACTAAGGGAAAAAGAGTGCAGCGCGTATTATCTCCCTCTGATGACTACATCACTTGAGCTCTTTGAGTAGGTGCATTCCAATGTTGTGGTTCAATGTCGTAGAAGCGCCTTGGTAAATAGATCCGCCAAATTGTCATTTGAATGAACTTGTTGAACAATAATATCACCATTCTTTTGTAAGTCGTGATTGGAAAAGAACTTTGGAAAAATATGTTTTGTCTTGACGTCTGTGATGTAACCTTCCTTGAATTAAGTAATGTATGCTACATTATCATCATGCAAAGCTATTGGTGCCTCATCACCAGAATTTCTAAATTGTTGGATGAACTATCCGTGATTGTTTGCTTTCCTAAACGCCATCAAATATCACTACCGTCACTCGTGAGTATGTATCCACTTTAAGACCGAGCATTGTTAGGACCAGACATATATATCCTGCATCTGTAAAACCAACTAAGGGGGTGCTTGGTTGGGGGTAATGGGGGGTGGGGAATGGGAAAGGTAATGATTAAACGTGCCTGTTTATGACTAGGGAATGCAATCATTGTTTAGTATTGGGTAATGAGGCATTACCCAGTAAATTGGGAGGTATGGTAATGATTACCCACCACCAGCAGCAACAGCCACCACCAGCAGTAGCCACCACCAGCACCAGCCACCACCACCA
>LBNU01019436.1:113752-128442 GCA_014162995.1 Artemisia annua
AAGCAGCCACCACCAGTCCACCACCTTGGAGGTTAATGTGTTTTTCTTAAACCAAGCACCATCAAAGATAATGATTACCCACCACCATTCCTTTGCATTCCCTTTGCATTCCCTTTGCCTTTCCCTTTCCCATTCCCCATTTTGAACCAAGCGCACCCTAAATTTGTTTTGATGGGTTAGTAAAATATAAACCCAAATTTCTTGTACCTTAAAGATATCGATACATTTACATTATTTCATTCCATTGATTTGTTAAGTTTGATCAATTAATATTCTCGAGAATTTTAAATCATAACACGTGATTAATGCATTATATATTCCTTAAGGAATCTCAACATAAAATGAGCTCTAATCATTAACATTTAGACGCATATCAATTACTATTATATGTCAGACTTAAATGCATTATTAGATCCACCACATGAGAACATGTCTCCTTATGATTATTTCCATGCCTTTACAAAAATATTGTGTGCCATTAGTAATGCCTTAAATACAAAGTTTCAATACTTTAATTTCACTTCCTCATAAAGACCATGCATATCTAATAATTTACACATTCATATGTACGGACTTCAAGTCCCAATAACCATGTCTCGTCAGAAGAGACTTCATTCTTTCATTACTTCTTTGCGTCTTTATATCATTTGGCCATTCATTTATACATATGCACTTCCTGCAGGTATGTTTCCATGATCCTCACGATGATTATAGCGCTATATTATTTATTTACATAATCATTACCATGCCCATTATCATATATAATAGTACTATCGACATCGATTCATTACTTTCGATTCCACACTTTACTAGACATTATATATCATTTATTGAGATCTCATAGTTTTTCACTAACCCGGGGTTTTTTCAATAACCTTCATGTCTAGTTTCTCTTTAAGAGACTATTATGGGGTCTTTATTACCTCGATTCGACCATCTTGATTTTATTGCTCCATTTTATGTATTCATTCGAGGACTTTTTATTTGGAATCGATTTGTCTATCACGCTGCAGACGTGCCATAGACTTACTATCAATCAATGATTTTACTGCCGGGACACACATTGTAATTGGAGCAATAGCAGCATAATATGATCTAGTCACTTTCTTTAGGTCACTAAACATGCTGGCTATTACTAGATCTGGAATATAAATTGTCCCTTTAACTTAAAATTCATATTCTTTAGTGTGAGGACCAACATTTATATCATAATTCATTCCATATCCCTCGCTGCTCATTCTCCCCCTGAATGAATTATCCATTTCAATATCCCATTGTTGTGCGTTGTGGTGGATTTACTATAAGAAATGTTGCACAATTACAAAATCTCACTTGGGAAATATGGTTTGTGACCAAAAACCATTTTAATGGGGAGGATTCATTATAAATTGCTGGCAAGATGCGAATTCATATTTTATAACATGCCCCATAAACTAAGACTTTTGTTCTCATAATATTATTGGCTTTGCAATCAACTGAAGACGTTTTATAAACGTTTCAACAAAAGCAATTCGCGTATGAACATGGCTACTTTTATGTTCAACACTTATTCCAATAATCGCCCAATACTTTAAAGTATTCACCACCGTTTTTAAAGATACAATTTGAAAAACCATGCTCGCATTTTATAAGGCGAGCCATGAATTACGCTAACCTTTAGTTGCGTCTTTTATGATCATTTTGACGATGCATCGATTTTAAAACTCAAAATGATTCACATGGCGGATGTATAGGCCTGAATACATCCCCTTTATATTCTTTCCAAAACTTTATAGGACAAAGTCCTCATTTTAATATGGTGGTGATATATGAACATTAACTTCCATTGAGAACAATAAGAACAAATAAATCAACCTTGAAGAACCCATGGTTCTTTTATACATTTCGCATCATTATTGACTCGGGATGGTCTAACCGGTCATGCCACTCAGTAAAATAATCCTGGCTCATAAACTCTAGTTTATGACCACATGTGCTTAGATCGCACTTTATCATTAACCACATAATGAAATGTCTCATAAACAAAGTAATAAATAATCACACATATGTAACAAACTCATAACACAATTACAGTCAACTAATACATTTTTTTTCTTAAATAGAATTCACGTCCAGTAATATTAGGCAACCTTCACAAAAATTTTGCATTTCACAATAGCTTTGGTCTGTATATCTTTTCCTTTTCATGATTGATAGTAACTAAATTTAACATTGACGCAAAAATAATTCTCATATTCATATCTATAATGTATTCTTTTCATGACAAGTTTATGTGTTTCATGCTATCACTTTTATTTACTCCTTATTGCTTTGCATTAGTGAATAACATGTCATCACTTATAATGAGCATCATATTATTTACATTAACTAAATTAGTTTGCTCGTTATTTTACTCATTTATAGCTAAACATAAACTCAAAACTTTTCTCACTGTCGTTTTCAAATTACAAGTTCATCAAAAAAAACTCCTTGTTTGTGAAAATCCACACTTACACACTGATATAACATTTATAGTCAAATAAATTATGCCTCTCCAATTAAATATAATGAGCACTTTAAAAACTTTTGTACCATGTAACATAATATCATAATAAGCCTATTTCTCAAACACAAAAACATGTTCTTTACTGCTGAAGCTACGTATTAGCGAAACACATATACACAATCAAATAACTAATGATATCTCGTAAGCAAGAGATCATATGACAAGCAGTTGCACATATATAACATAATAGTTTAATGATGCTTCATTGGAAGCTTGTTTTGTTTTCTCTATGGGACATAACAAATACAGTTCAATATTTCTCTTACTGTCATTGTCAATTTATTATAACTTTATCTTTAGCATAAAGTATTTGACGAATAACTACATGTCCTTGTACTTCCAACAATTAAAACCTTTCCAACCATAAGTAAATTTTTTATATAAAATGTTGAGTATTGTCTATTAATCAAAATCATATGCATATCATCTTTCATTACCAATGTAATTCACAAAGTCAAATTATGAAAATTCCACATTATTTTAAACTAGCAGACATAAGAAAATTTCGATTGTTTAACACCGCGAGGAACCAACAAACTAAATGTATCAAATAACAATCAAACACAGCAACAAATTACGCAAGACTTTTAAAAAGGCGTGCTTATTTATAAGGCTCAAATTATAACAAACATATAAAAACAAGAAACTATATATGAATAAACAGTTACCCTTATAGTCAAATAATCTATACCTCTTATGCAAGTATGAAACTAATACGAGAAAAGAAAACAGCTCTTGACTTTGAAAAACAACAATGTTGATCCATGTTATGTAGTGTATATGAATCATCTATATTTCAAGGATCTTGCAAATAAATAATTATTAGGTTCTAGGCGTACATCACATCTTTTATATAATAAAACAAAACCCTTAGTGGGTACTTTGAAAAAAGAATATTTCCTTATTAGGTAATATTTTAATTATTATTTTTTAATTTAAAATTTTAAAAATTTGTTATGTTGATATACTACACAAGTAGAAGATAAATACAAAAAAATATTAATAAGATGCAATAGAAGATATATAAAAAAATATAGATAAGATGCGATTAAATTTTTAAATGATTATCTTTAATAATAAACAAATATAATTAAAAATCAAAAATCAAACAAACAAAAAGATTAAATTATTTGTTTTTTAAGAAATAAAAATATATCATTAAAGAAAATTTAAAAAAAAAACCCGCGCGTGCGCGGGTATTATAACTAGTAATATGATTATAGCAAATTCTTATACGTCATAAACAATAAGACATGCAATTATCCAAAAACACAATACAAACAAATTAAATATATTTATTTGGGTGTCACATTAGTAAAATAATATAAACCTTGCCTTCAAAATCGAAGTATAACAAGAAGTAATATATGCAAGTAGTTATGGTTCAAGCAGATAAGAATCAATAATTTTATGCTCTTAAATAATACAGAAAAGATATATATGACCAAACATATTACCAAGTAATTGATAAACACTAGCAAACGTTGTTGGTGTATAAATGGTAGAATCCAAATAAAAGATCAACAAATATCATTTTCTAAGTTAAACAGATATTAACCGTGCAACATATAAAAACTAAGAAACATATAATTCATCAATTATAGTCTTAACAATTGTTATTAATTGTTTCTCAAATTGACGATATATCAATCCTTAACTAATTTGTTTTCAAAGCAAAATTAACCCTCAATTTAAAGTTAGGGAGAATCCCAATATGCACATAATTATCTCCAAATTTAAATGTAAGTATATAAATACAAAGTTACAAGATAAAATAACCCATAAATTGAAACAAAGCCTAGTAATTTCTGTTCACATCTAATAAAGTAATAAGTGTCCTATAATTTATTACTAGATTAATAGCCGTGAAATTCACGGGCTTCTATACGGAAACTGAATAACACATACATAACTATTCGTATTAAATATCTCAGTGTTAGGCAAAAAAATATAACGAGCTCTCCCAATAAAATATTAACACATACTCAGTTGCAACAATCGATTAAAGGTGGTATGAGAATAACATTCATGGAGACAATAGCAATATCATTCATATATTATTATTAGTCATAACGTCATCATAAAGATCATCCCTTTAGAGTGCATAATTTTAATTATTTATCAAAAGGATGACAAGAAAACTTACCTTGGTAGTAACTTCAAAGTCTTAATATTCAAAACCAAAAACCAGTCGTGTGTATTCGTGTGTATCTAATCTGCGAGATAAAAGAAAAAAAAAAAAATCTTAGAGCGTGCTGATAACGTGTTATGAACAAGAATTGAGGGAATGAATATTCTTCTTATTGATCATTAACTATGAGATTTACATAGAGTATATATAGACAAACATTAAGGCAAAAACCCTAATAGCTAACATGGGCCGTGGGCCTATTAAGAGCTATATGGACATCCACTAATAATTATCCATAACACCCACTACATTGTTTCTCGTTAGATGGTGACCACAACTGCAAAAAATCATCCTTGGCGCGTGGTGGTTAGTGGTCTTGGTGGAGATCGNCTTCTTATTGATCATTAACTATGAGATTTACATAGAGTATATATAGACAAACATTAAGGCAAAAACCCTAATAGCTAACATGGGCCGTGGGCCTATTAAGAGCTATATGGACATCCACTAATAATTATCCATAACACCCACTACATTGTTTCTCGTTAGATGGTGACCACAACTGCAAAAAATCATCCTTGGCGCGTGGTGGTTAGTGGTCTTGGTGGAGATCGTGCGTGGTGGGTGGCATCACCAGGTGGTCGACCACCACCATAGTACCCGGTCTAAGCTTAATAAAAACTGTCTTTATGGTTTGTTTAAATATACAGTTATGTCATTTCTAAAACTTTTACTTTGCATGAATAGTCTTTAACTTTGAAAAGAATAATACAAATAGAGAGATTGTTGGTGTTATTTCTTTAAAGTCAAGAAACACCGTGTTTTGTTTTTTTTTGTTTTTTTTGTTTTTTTTCTAATTGATGAACTTTTGGTGTTATTATTTCTAGTTAGAGGTTTAGGGTTTAGGAACTGCTAGCACCATTTTTGTTAACCTTAGGGACTATATGTGTAAAAAAAAGTTTCAAGACCTGCGGGTGCATTTTTAAACTAACCAAAAAGACGATCTAGTATAGTGTTATCACTACCTAAAATTCCTGACAGTAGTCTTGCGCAAAACATTGACACTGGCAACACTGCAAATCCAAGCGCCCCGCTGTAAGAACAGTGTGGAAGCCAATGTTGATGAGCGGCACACTCAGAAGAGTCTCCTGTTGGAAAATTTAGTGCACTTGAGGGATTAATTCACACCTGGTAATGGGTTTGGAGGTACGGAGTGTACACCCATTTGGTCACTGAATTCCTTGACTCAATAGTGGTTATGCTACTAAAATGTGCTGCTAGTGGATTCTACTGATTCAAAGTACTGTTGTTCAAAGTACTGCTCGTTCAAAGTACTTCTTGTTCAAAGTACTGATTGTTCAAAGTACTGCTTCATTATTATGGAAAGTACTGATGCTCGATTTTAACCACTGATCCCTACTATTATGGAATGTATTATGTTATAATTAATGGGCCGTTAATTATACATAATTCCATGGGCTAGGGTTTGAGTATTCTCTATTATAAATAGAGGTCATAACATTCTGCATGGATACACGAAACATACAAACCCTAAACACTAGAATACGCTTCTGTTCTTGATTTGTGCCTAAAGCAAGAACATCACTTGGTCTTATCCCATAGAGATATTCGTGTAACCCAGGCATAGGGTCGAATAGTTTCTATTGGAAAGTGATACCACGATTTCAAGTGAATATCCAGTACTCATTGATTATCTTAACCCTGATTTTGGGAACACACCAAACACTTATAAACTAACAATCAATAGAAACTATTTAGTGATAATCAATGGCTGCTGCTATGAGGCATATGGCACTAACTTTTCCAAGTTGGAAAAGTTTGAAGGTGTTGATTTCAGAAGATGGCAAAAGAAGATGCACTTGTTGTTGTTAAGTATGAATGTGGTGTATGTTCTGACCACTGCTATTACTGAAAATCATGGGGATGATGCTACTATGGAACAAATTAGGGTTAGAAGCAAGTGGGAGAATGATGATTATGTCTGCAGAGGTTTAATTCTCAATGGTATGTCTGATTCTCTTTTTGATATCTATCAGAATGTTGAGTCTTCTCAAGAACTATGGGATTCCTTGGAAGCCAAGTATATGGCTGAGGATGCATCGAGTAAGAAGTTCCTTGTAAGTAATTTTAACAATTACAAAATGGTTGATTCTAGACCTGTCATGGAACAATACAATGAACTTCTTAGTAATCAATGGTACCGGATATTCACTTGTTGGTATAATCCCCAGAATCACATAGATCACTAACCAAAACCAACTCCTATATATATGTCAAAACTTCATAAAAGTAAAATATTCTCTAACTACAGTTTACATAGCAGATCATGTATGTTAATAACAGATCAACCTATACTTGCTATTCATCCTTTTTCGCAACAAAACTGGTGCAAACAGTTCAAATTTTCTCATTTGAAAATTGTATATTTATATGCGGCAAAAGAATTAACAATGTATGTAATTAGCTTACAAAAGAATTCGTAAGTTAATTCTTTCTTAGGTTTTTATATGTTGGTTTGTTCTAATAATAATACATAAACTTGAGCAACTGTGTAATCTTGTTTGTATACAATTATTGTGCGTCTATATCAAGAGTTTGTGCATCAATACTCTTGGTTATCTTCGGGTGATAGATAGCTGAGGACACACGTTAAGAGACTAACAGTCAACACACATGATAGTTAAACATACAAACCTTCACTATCCCAATCTTTGTAAACGTACCAAATGGACACAATACCAAGGTCACTACCTATGGATCTGTTATTATCAATTCATACATCAAACAAACTCATGTTTTCTAGATACCATCATTTTCATACATTTTAATTGAGTTAGCAAATTATTGAAAGGTGCCTCTATTTCACTCATTCTTAGTGACAAATTGTGTTTATTTGAGTACAGAACAAGAAGATTGCTCATTCCGCCCTTTGTAATTAATGGTCTCTACTTCCTTCCACACCTCAACAAAAATTCCCACTTCATCCACTGTTCTTCAAAACATTAACTCTTACTTGTGGCGTTTCATGGGACATTCTTCTTTTTGTGTTCTCATAAAATAATAAAATGTATTTTCTTCAAATTTTTTATGCATTTTTTTACCTCAAATTTCAACTCCAGTACCTTATGTTGATTCATAATTCTAACAGTTGCATAAAAACTAGTAGTAAATTGGGGCAATTCCATATATATCCAGCTTAAACCTCATAATTCCATATTTCCCCAACACATGCTTTAAAAGCATTGTACATGTGCATTAAAAACTTGTATTTTGGGTAAATATGGAATTTTGATATCTAGGTTGGGTAAATATGGAATTATTCCCTAAATTTAAATAAGCTCTTTGACTCTTTGAGGATAAGTGTAAAACTTTCACTTAACCACCAAACTGCAGATAAATATAATACTACAGGGTCCTACATAAGATTATGCTAATCTTTAGCAGTCAAGTTGGACTAGTAACAACCACCTGTTGTTTCAATATATTATGTATAAATACACCTACACTTAGCTGACCGGTTAGATATCTATGGCTGTTGGGTCGGTCGTAAGCAGTGAAGTCGGGGAGTATAATGGCCAGATTACGTCATTTGTTGTCTTGTCTTGCATGGTTGCTGCAACCGGAGGAATCATTTTCTGTTATGATACTGTTTCAGATTTTAAAGTTGCACTATATTTTTCTTAAAGTTCTAATGATCTTATATAACCATGCTGACCTAAGTAACAATTTCTAGCAACTGACATCCTGTGGAAATTATTTATCATTCTGAAGGTGGGGTGACTTCTATGAAGCCATTTTTAGAAAAATTATTCCCAGAAGTGTACACAAGGATGATGATAGATACCAAGATAAGCAACTACTGCAAATTCGACAGCCAACTCCTTATTGCGTTCACGTCTTCACTATATGTTGCTGGTCTAATCTCTACAATTTTCGCTTCACCAGTCACTAGAGCCTTTGGGTGCAGGCCCTCAATTCTTATTGGTGGGGTCACGTTTCTTGCTGGTGCAGCCCTTGGTAGTGCGGCTTACAATATATACATGCTTATAATTGGCCGTCTCTTGCTTGGTGTGGGAGTTGGTTTTGCAAACCAGGTGAGCCAATTAGTCTTTCTTATCTTGATATGTGGTCTATTCTACATCCAGAACTAGTATCGTCATAAACTAGTATCGCCACCTTAGAACGTTAAGTATGAACCAGTAACTCTGTAAGCTCATTCTACATCCAACAAAAACATTAGCCTAGACAAAGCTACAAAATGAGTTGAAGCGTTCAACTTTTCCCAAGCAAACAATGCACATGCACCTCAATCCTTAAACAAATACAAGATTTCACTAGCTACGAAATGAGTCACAGCACGCAACTTTGACACTATAACAAAAGTATGATATCCTTTGGTCCGAATAATATACAATTCATGTTAATCCTACACCTAATACAACTATAAGATAAAGGGAAAAATCTTTAATAATGTACCATACTTGTCACAAAAATTACTTTTGTGTAGCGTACAAAAAAAATAGCTTTTTGATGTACTGAACTTTCATTTTTGTCATTTTTGATGTATTTTCGTGACTTTTTTGCCTTTGGATTTTTAATATTTTGAGGGGCAAAAATGTCAATAGTACATAAAAAAGGCCAAAAAATGAAAGTTCAGTACATCAAAAAACTATTTTTTTTGTTCGCTACACATAAGTAATTTTTGTGACAAGTATGGTACATTTTTAAAGATTTTTCCCTAAGATAAACACCAAGCCACTATGGGTATTTTTTTTAGTCACGACAACAACACATAACAAATATGATATTCCTAAATTACCTTTCATTCTACAATGATTAGAGCTAGTAATTGTTATGTATACGAGTAGGTTAATTATCTCGCATGATGTGACCCGGAGCTTTTTTTATTGGGTAATCAAATTAGAAACCAATGATCTCTTTGTTTAGGTCGTTATAACCAAATAGAAGATTGTAAGTTTGTAACATATGATGTAGTTATTTCTCCAGATACTTCATTCCATTCATGAAGCAAATGTGTCCTGTTAAAAAAGTGGCGGGAGTTGCCTTGCTCCCAAAGTGGGTGCTCTACCTGCCAGAGGCTAGGTCAGGTCCACGTCGCATCGGATACATGCTGCTGATCTAGTGATCCCAACACTGGTGTGCCGGATTGCTCTGCTTCGGAATTGGGCTGCTTCTTTAGCTATTTTGTATGGCCTAAATTGTTTTGTTCGGGCCTGATCCTTTGAAATTAAATTTCATTTTCCTTTCAATAATCTATCATGAGAATATCTTGATTATCAACAACAAAGTTGCATAACAGTTCCTTGAGTGTGCTTGATGCCTTGGACAGTCCACTCATCGATGTAATTTCATTGAAAGAAACATCAAACACCAGAAGTGTTTTATTCCTGATATAATTCTTAGTTGATATGATGCATGGTTTAAGCAGTTTAAAACAACAGTGTCGTTGTCGTCCTGGTTTTCTCTGGAAGCCAAGTACAACTAAACATCTATCTTGGACAAAATCAGACTATGGAATAATGAAAGCGTGGTGCTATTTGACAACCGACATAGCAAAAATAATACTGACGGATTGAATGAAGACTACAAATTTAACACAGAACCACTTGTACATAGATAGTTATATCCACAAAACAACTTTATAAATCGCCTAGTAAAAACCTAAACTTTAAATAACAGTCTATGGTTCGATTGGCATAGGGGGATTTACATCCACATACAAGTGAACAGTTAGAGACACATCACGACTCTGGATGAAGCGTGAAAACGTAAAAACGTAATAGACTATTGTGCTTCATAAATTTTGTCCACGGCCAGCTTAATTCTAGAATAACAACATTATTTCTATATATTCTCAAGGACTATTGTTTTTCTTTTTGTTTGTTAAAAGTTAAGTTTTCACGCAAGAAAATTATAATAATAGTAATAATCATCAATTGGATGTAACAATGACCGATTGTAGATCACATTACATTTTACAATACAAATATCATAAGACATGGAAACATATAAGCATACAACCTACTTTCACGGAAAGCGATTTGCCATCACTAAATTTACTTGATGCATCACCAACTCAAGACAAAACTGATTTACAGAGAGTTGGCGATGTACCAAGTGAATTTATTGGTGTAAAATCACCTCCCGGAGCTCAAATACAAGATAACAAATGATTTATGAATAAACAAAAAAGCAAATTGTATCAGCTCAAACGATGGTGCAGTATTCATTATAATACTCACTAGGATAACCGTAAACATAACCTTGAGTGTTGGAGATGGGCGGAGCACCATAAACATACTCTTGAGTGGTTGGGTTGGGTGGGGCTGATGGTTGAGTAGTTGGTGGTGGCAATGGTGGAGAATTTCTAGAGATATTTTGTTGATGCTCATTGTTGGTGATGTTGATTCTTAAGGTAATCATTTGTGTGAACTCCCCACTCTGTAATCCTCCTCGAGAACTATTTGTGGCATGTCATGAACTCTTAAGGTAATCATTTGTGGCATGTCATGAACTCTTGCATTACCTCCTCGAGAACTAGGGTTTTGAGGAATGGGCATATAATGCGTCGGGACAAGTGGGTTAGGGTGGTTAATTTCGGGCAACAAAATGACACGCTTCCGACGAAATTTTTTCTCAAGAGCAAATTTTATAACCTCGGGGTGCTCAAAAACAGAGGAGATAGTAAATTTCTCATTCTCAAAGTCTGTCGTTAAAAGTTTGACACCAACAAGCCTTCGAAGTACCTTTTTGACCTTATTTATGCATCCATTACACATGTCGCAGGGGATGATTTGTAATTCATATTTTGTTGAGGTAGCCATCTCTGATAATTTCTGAATATGTCCAAGATAAAATGGAAACACACAAAAATTCATGTATAAGTAAAGAAAACAGCTTCGTTCTTATAGCTACCCTAGAACTTGCCCAAGTATGTGTCACTCGATCCATGTATATATGTATATCTATATTTATAAACTTATACGTACATCGACATATCAATCTACATATATATCTATAGACTAAATGACTAATCTATCTATAAAACTATAGATCTGTATCAGTATCTGTTATGCATCTGTACAGACGCACACCTATATCTCCACATACACCAGGTGATAACATTATGATCTTTAAATCTTTAATACAAATTCCCGCCCTTAAAACTTTTAACTGATGTTAACTGATCCTGAGGAAATTAAGATCCAGTATTCAGATTAATTATTCAACAAATCAAAATTTAAAAAACAAGTTATAATAAAGATCAAATAAAGTAGAAAAATTAATTAGTCATCAGCTCACAAAAATTTAAATTCCAAAAACCTGCTACATCATTCAATATATAAATCATCAGTTTAATTATAGAAATAAATAAAAAGATAGTGAAAAATAAAATGAAAGGGAGAAAAGTTAGAAGAGAGGTATATGCAAACCAGGAAACAAGGCCAACACTATTAATCCGCAAATGAAGGAGACAAAGATTCTGCACACAACAATAAATAAACCAACATGAGCCTAAAGACGCACAAAAAATATCCATAACACACATAACAAGTAACAAGTATAGTGAAGTAGATTTAATATATGAACACATATCAATGTACAGATAAACTGTGTATAAATAATTTCTTTTGATCATTACGTGTTATTTCTTGACTATTATTCACTCTCAATATATATTTATCTCTTACCTAGTAAATCAAAAATTCTTGATCATTATTCTCATTATTTGCTTAGGAAAGCCTTTGGGCTTTATTATTGGTTTGTTATTTATTGATAGGTCTCACCCGATATCTAGAATACTTTTGAAGGATCTATATATTGTAATTATGTGTTGATTAATGGACAAACCAAAATTATACTCGTGATCTAAATTTAAATCAAATGGACATACATGATCATACATGTAGAAAACTGTAAAAGCAAATGTATATTAAAAAAAATGACAATTAATTACATTAATGATAAATACTTACATTGCACGAAGTAGAGACAGTTTTCGCTTTATGTTTGAATTGGTGGTCATATAATAATAAGGTTGGGCTGGGTTTATATATGACGACTTGACAAGTCGAACGAAAAAACCAAACACGAAATGAAGTAAGGAAGTACATCCGAAGTTTCGCGGCAAACAAGGTTGCAAACGTTGGACGGCGACGTGGAAGGAGTTAAATTAGTGTGCCACGTGGGACATTTGTGGGCCACCCTCACACCAACTATGTTTTTGTTTAAGATTTTATACATTTCGTTATTGGTTGAGCTTTGAAATAAAACATAATTTTAGATAGCTTGTTTGACTTACTTATGTCTAATTTCAAAATAAACACGCGTGTGTGATTATGTCGGTAATTAACCTTGACCAGCCCCCAGAATTTTAAGCTGACAACTTACGTCATTGTCTACGTATATTAAAATTCAATTACGTTTTTTTGCCAATAATTTGTGTGTATATATATATATATATATATATATATATATATATATATATATATATATATATATATATATATATATATCCCAACATATATATTAGAGGAGCTTGCCAAGTGACATATGCCACTTGGCATGAAAGAATTAGATGGAAACCCAAAAGAATATCGGCCTGTCACAATTTAATTAGCTGTCAAACAAAAACACACGCCTTCCACACTTCTACCATAACCCCCAATTCATATCACTAATTTTCAACAACAAATCATTCGCATTCAAAATCAACCCAAAAATAAACCTACCGATTTTTGTTAATTCAAAAATTGATTCTTATGATGAGAAAGGCGTAATGAAATCTAAATAAACCTACACTTCATGATTCAAAATCATTATCTATTGCCAGATTCATAACAACGCTCTCCTTATGCTCCGTTCATATCACAGATCCAAAAAAATCGCACCAAATCACCAAATCAATCTATTTATGTTCTTCATAAATCAAAAAATGAAACCTAATCAATCGCAATACATATGTTATGGATTAAACCAGATTTCACAAATCTCACAAAATGATTTTTTCCTTCATGCTGTGGGGATTGTCTGAATCAAAGCCCACACAAAATGATCAAAGAATGATTTCTCCATTGCAAGTTTGCAACCAAGTTCAATTTTTGGTCATTCTTCTAAGGTAATTTTTATTTTTAGTTTTTTTTGACTAAATCTAATTAGGTTAGCCTTTTAGTTTTGTATAACAAATAAGGGATTACTTTTGTTAGTATATTTTCAGTTTTGGATAGAGGTGATTCAAAAGGAAGACTATAAGCTATTCGATGAGTTGGATGAAAGTCCTGAATGATTATTTTTGAAAGTGTTGTTGTAGAATTTAGTTTTTTATGTGAAGAAATTACATATCAAGTGTTTGAGCTATTAAAAAAAAAAAAAAAAACATACGAGGTATTGCATCAACCATGATGTGCATACAGGATTATCATAGTGGGTAAAAGCATATCACAATCACAATGTAAGAACAGTTGTTATTGTTTCAATGGAAAAGGATCACTCTGAAAATAAGCTACTTATGTCTAAAGCAAATAAACAATGTCCAGGATTTTATTGTTACAAAAAGAGAAAGGCTTAAAGAGATTGATGAGTATAGGTTGCAATTTTGAGCCATTCACTTAAGAAATTAGATCTAATGCGAACAACTTCCTTAATCGTATTATGTAAGATTTGTATAATTGTAGTTTAACATTGTTTTTGTAAATGACTTTATTTGCAACAACTTAGGACTATATTAGATCCAAAGTCGGTTGGTATTTATCGTAGATTTAAATGAGATAATAGTGTTCTGTATCATGTATATTACAACTTTTTATATTTGTTAATGTAACAGTAGTCCAAGTCTTGATATGAATGAGTGAAGAGCACACGCAAGTGGACTTCAACAAAGAGTCGGACAACTCAGACAACTTGTGGTAAGGCCGAATTTATATGTAATTTATCTTAGTCTTAAACTTTTACTATATTGTTTAGAGGGGGGGG
>LBNU01019436.1:133487-151798 GCA_014162995.1 Artemisia annua
GTTTATCTCATCCCCCTAATCTACTAGGTCGGATATTAAAAAAAAAAAAAAGAAAAAAAAAAAAAAAAAAAAGATTTACACTCTAATCTGTAATTGAAAAATACAAATGAAACCATTTAAAAAATGTTTATTATAACTTGTTAAAAAAATAAAAAAAAAACAACTCGTTAAATCTGTAATTGGAAAAAAAATCAAATGAACCATTAAAAAATCGTTTTCATTAAACCAAAAAAAAAAAAAAAAAAAAAAAAAAAAAAAAAAAAAAAAAGAAGCTCTGACTGATCCTTGTAATTGAAAAAAATCAATCAAACCATAAAAAAATCGTTTCATTAACTTGCTATAATCAATCTCGCTTACTATATATATCATTTAGCCACCCCAATAAAACACCATAGATGTATTAAATTAGACATTGATTACCTTTGTCTCGATCATGCGTGCAAATGGGAATGACAATCATCTGATTCGAAAAAAGTTACGGCAAATAGATATAGGGCATCATAAGAATAAAATGAAATTAGCTAATAGTTTTATGGTGGTTGTGATGAACAATTAAGGATGGCTAGGGTTTGGGTGAGGAAGAAAGAGATGAAAAAAGAGGGGCGACAGTTTTGGATGTGGGAGAGTGATGAGTGGTTTTTGTTGTAACTGTTTCCTATTATTAGCATATTTTGAAAACCCTATAATACCCTTTTTCTTTTAATTAAAGATGTTTTATTTTTAGAATAATTACAAAACTGCCACATTCATTTATAACCATTGATCTTCTCATCCAATGGCTAAAAAGTGGTTCTCGCAGTTCTTGTAGATAAAAGTGGTTCTCGTAAGAAAGTTACACTATATATATATATATATATATATATATATATATATATATATATATATAAAAGTCAATAACTCTTAAACAAAATTAGGTTCCAACAAAGTCATGATGTTAACCTGCTAAATGAGTGACCAGTCCTCGGTTATTGGTATCCGGAACTAGACATGCATACCACTATGTTAGGTTGTGAGCTAATGTGTGTTATTGTGTTTAATTGAAGCTTTTTCTCGAATCTACCGTCTTGATACAATAGTTCTTAAAGCAGTACTGGTACGGCTTGAGGCTATGGTCAATTAGATTTGGGTATTGTAGCATGTTATTCGAAATTCTTGTACATAGACTATTGAAAGTGCTATTAACTTCTGTCAACCGATTATATATTACTTATTTTGGGGCAATCTTAAAAAAAAAAATAAAAAAATAAAAAAAAATAAAAAAAAAATAAAAAAAGAAAAAAATAAAAAAAAAGTGGATACTTATTTTGAGACGGATGAGTAGCAGCACGAGGTACTATTTTGATACTCTAAATAATACAAGTATATCTTGACTTCTGGTGAATGTATCCATATGTTCATTTCCTTTCATCAGGTTCTTAGAAATTTCCCCTTTGCTTAACTAAATGACTTCAATTATCCTTTGAAGATAGTATTACGCCTATAGCATTCAACGTATCCTAATTAACTACTCCCTCCGTCCCATAATAAGTGTCCACTTTGAATTTTTTGAGTTTTTCTTGTTCAAGTTTGACCACAGATATTTTTATTTCTGTTATATAATGCTTGATGAAAATTATACCATATGAAAATACATTTAAAACCCAATACATTCATATATTTTTTATCAAGTATTATATAACACAAATATAAATATTTATGGTCAAAGTTTAATAAGAAAGACTAAAAAAGGTCAAACTGGACATTTATTGTGAGACGGAGGTAGTAGAAAATTGATATATAGGAAGTAAATTTCTATATCAATTGCAGAAAAAATAAATAAATAAATAAATAAAATTACATCACACCTAATCAAACAGAAATTACAACTTATACAAAATCTAAATTACCAAAAAAATAAGGTATACAAATTACAAAACAAGAACAAAAATGTATACAAATAAAATTACGAACGGCTTCAAACTCAGAAATATATCCTCACAGAATGTTGCAACACCCATTTATGCGATCACGATCATGCTTACATGTTGCAGTGCCAGGGTACCCGTAATACTCATGAGCCGGATACCCACGAACCTCGTCTCTTGCCGAGGACATCAGTGTGGCCGACGGTTCTGTGGGTTGCCGCCATGGTGGTGCTCGTTCCAAAGATTGTGGAGGTGCATACTCATAATCCACATCTTCCATATGAAAATTATTATTGCCCCAAGGTCGAGGTCTAGCATCATCAGGTGGAGTCCTCGGCCGGTGGTTAAAGGTGATCTTATATGTATTCGTATGTGTGATGTCTACACTATCAAAATCCTTGGATAATTTCATCACTTCAACAAAATCTTGAAGATTGAAAGGTGGTTGTGTTGGTGCGATAATTACTTGTTGCGACATCTGAGTTAACTTTAGAGAAGGTACAATAAAACCACGAAAAGTATTTTAAGGGAGATACTCTTAAAGGGAAAACAACTTTATGATATAGTATATATAGGCCGACATGCTAATGATTGGTCCATGCAAGTAACTACTAACTAATTTTCCAATATTTTTGGAAGCAGAACTTGTTATGCAATTACATTATGGGTTCAAATAATGTTTGAATATTATTATCTGTACGTTCCAAGGAAGTTCTTTGTTTTTTTCTGCTTAATTTTGTTGGTTTTACTATATATACCTGTCAATTTAAGAGGACGTGTTTCGTGTTTCAGTTGGCAATATGATTTTTTTTTTATCATACTTGTCTTTATTTTTAATGGCTTAGCATATATACTCGTCACTATATACGTACGATTGAAAATAGATGACAATATATATTGTTTACATGTTATGTAGAACTGGGCCGGGAGTGGTTTAGCGGTCACACCTATTTTCAGCCATCATCATATCTCTAGCGACTCAATTTTCTAATTCTGAAAATTTCAGACCAATGTTGTGAGCTAATGTGTGTTGCATGCATGCATGCATGCTGGAATATTGTGTTTAATTGAAGCTTTTTCTCGAATCTACCGTCTTGATACAATAGTTCTTAAAGCAGTACTGGCACGGCTTGAGGCTATGGTCAATTAGATTTGGGTATTGTAGCATGTTATTCGAAATTCTTGTACATAGACTATTGAAAGTGCTATTAACTCCTGTCAACCGATTATATATTACTTATTTTGGGGCAATCTAAAAAAAAAAGAAAAAAAATGGATACTTATTTTGAGACGGATGAGTAGCACCAGCACGAAGTACTATTTTGATACTCTAAATAATACAAGTATATCTTGACTTCTGGTGAATGTATCCATATGTTCATTTCCTTTCATCAGGTTCTTAGAAATTTCCCCTTTGCTTAACTAAATGACTTCAATTATCCTTTGAAGATAGTATTACGCCTATAGCATTCAACGTATCCTAATTAACTAGAAAATTGATATATAGGAAGTAAATTTCTATATCAATTGCAGAAAAAATAAATAAATAAATAAATAAAATTACATCACACCTAATCAAACAGAAATTACAACTATACAAGATCTAAATTACCAAAAAAATAAGGTATACAAATTACAAAACATGAACAAAAATGTATACAAATAAAATTATGAACGGCTTCAAACTCAGAAATATATCCTCACAGAATGTTGCAACACCCATTTAGGCGATCACGATCATGCTTACATGTTGCAGTGCCAGGGTACCCGTAATACTCATGAGCCGGATACCCACGAACCTCGTCTCTTGCCGAGGACATCAGTGTGGCTGACGGTTCTGTGGGTTGCCGCCATGGTGGTGCTCGTTCCAAAGATTGTGGAGGTGCATACTCATAATCCACATCTTCCATATGAAAATTATTATTGCCCCGAGGTCGAGGTCTAGCATCATCAGTTGGAGTCCTCGGCCGGTGGTTAAAGGTGATCTTATATGTATTCGTATGTGTGATGTCCACACTATCAAAATCCTTGGATAATTTCATCACTTCAACGAAATCTTGAAGATTGAAAGGTGGTTGTGTTGGTGCGATAATTACTTGTTGCGACATCTGAGTTAACTTTAGGAAAGGTACAATAAAACCACGAAAAGTATTTTAAGGGAGATACTCTTAAAGGGAAAACAACTTTATGATATAGTATATATAAGCCGACATGCTAATGATTGGTCCATGCAAGTAACTACTAACTAATTTTCCAATATTTTTGGAAGCAGAACTTGTTATGCAATTACATTATGGGTTCAAATAATGTTTGAATATTATTATCTGTACGTTCCAAGGAAGTTCTTTGTTTTTTCTGCTTAATTTTGTTGGTTTTACTATATATACCTGTCAATTTAAGAGGACGTGTTTCGTGTTTCAGTTGGCAATATGAATTTTTTTATCATACTTGTCTTTATTTTTAATGGCTTAGCATATATACTCGTCACTATATACGTACGATTGAAAATAGATGAAAATATATATTGTTTACATGTTATGTAGAACTGGGCCGGGAGTGGTTTAGCGGTCACACCTATTTTCAGCCATCATCATATCTCTAGCGCCTCAATTTTCTAATTCTGAAAATTTCAGACAAATATTTTGAAGTAAATAAAGATCTCATCGTCTTTAGGGCCTCAAGCTTTTGGAAGATCCGACTTACTAAATTTGATACAAAAAGTGAGAAAGAAAGAAAACAAAAAAAACCATATCTATAAAAGAAATCAAGTAATAACTTGGGTTTAAGCAACATTAAACTTAGCTTAAAAACTTATTCTTTGTTTCTACCATGCAAAAACATAGGCTTTTTATTTACATGAAATATGAAGTTTAGGTTTCTTTTATAACTTGTAAGCCCGGGATGCAGAAACATATACCGCTTAACATTTCTCAATTACTATCCCTAATTTTGAAATTCTTTTTTGATAAATCAATTAGCTCTCTATAAATCGAAGTACCCTAATTAGCTAAATTTGAAGTATGAAATAATGTTAAGTGCTTCGGTAATGGTTGCTTCAACACAGAAAACCTTTTTAAACTTAAAGTTAGTAATATAAAACTATTAGGATTCAAAGTGTCACAAATAGTTTTTAAAGCTTCATCAAAGATTTCACCATAAAAAAGGAAATTATCATGCCACAATAGTTTTTAAAGCTTCATCAAAGATTTCACCTTAAAAAAGTTAAAAAAGTACATTTTTACATAAACAATTTTTTGCACAAAAATCTTTTCTTTATAAGGCTTGGGTTTGAAATGTCGCTTTAAGTCCCATGAAGGCTGTGTCGCTCCTGCATAGACCATAAATCGGCATGCACTCTTTTTTGTCGATATAGCAGCATGCACTTTTTCAACATATATCATTGTAGTTTTGATCGAAATATGCACATTAATTTATCAAGAAAAGTACTTTTCTTGTCTCAATATTATTGTTCACACTTCATTTCAAATTGTTTCAAATTAATTGTCAATACTAAAAATAAATAGAGGTAAACCAAGTTTAAAAAAGAGTAAAAAATAAAGTATTAATAATAAATTTTTTAAACTACATATTTTTGTCGGTAAACATTTATTTTATGATAGAATGACAACTTCACATATCAATCTTTTTGTTCATCGTTGGACTATGGATGTACTATCGGGTTTTGTAGGTTAATCCTGTTTCAGGCCAATTTTATAGTCATAAGGTTTCGTTAGCTCACTTTTTTTTTTACCATCGTATGGAGTATGGACTAGGGATGTACGTACTATTGATTTTTATATATTTATTTGCCACAAAAGATTAAATGTTCTTGATTACATAGGAACATGTTTTAAATGAGTAAAAATGCTCTCAACGTAGTTCCCTTCAAATAACAACCTAAACCCGGCATGTAAAGGCCACGAGGACTATAAACATGCACAAACCTGCATCTCATGTTACCGAAACATGAGCCCCTATCTCTTTACCGAAAGGCTCATCCGTCTTTTTGTTCGTCACAAAATACAACGGTGAAATTACCATAAAACCACCAAGGTCTTTGGTCTAGTGGTATGTGAGTTACCCACCAATCTAAAAGTTCAGCTTTGCTGAAAACATTTATGAGATAGTTGGCATTGAGGGTGAAAAAAAATTGTCGTTCAAAAAAATACCATAAAACATTCAATTCCAAATTTATATATTTTTGTGCGGTGCCTGTACAAATTCACAATTACAAGTATACAAGATCAAATTTACCAAAGAAGAAGGTATACATACAGTTAAGAGACATATTTAAAATGATCAATCTCCCAATAATTAGATAAAAAACAATATTTGATAAAGCCCTTTGAGCGGGCAAGACTCCAAAAACTAAGAGAGAAACTAACCTTTTTTTTAATCAATTTTCTTCTCATTTTCATCAAAATGCCAAGTACAATATTTAAAATAAGGAAATATAAAACTACTTGCTAATTCTTAAGATAACAGGAACATGGGTGTAACTATTCTTAACAAAACTAAAAAGGAACATGAGAGAACATGATTTAATGGACTACATGCATGCAAAACCATTAGACGAATCATAGACCCCATCTTGCAATATGTCTTTGACCGTATGATCACAAACCATGACGAAAACTATATATAAAATGACCAAACTATGAAACGTTCTCACATAATTGTGCAACACCCATTTGGGCGATCACCATCACGGACACGAGTTGTTGAGTACCCATAATGCTCAGGTGGATACCCATAAACAACCTCGTCTTCTGCTATGGGCATGGGTGGAGCTGACGGCTCTGAGGATCCCCATGGTGACGCTTGTGGCAATGGTCGTGGACTTGCATACTCATAACCCACATCTTCCATATGGAAACCATTATTGCCGCGCGATTGACGTCTAAACACCGGTGGTCTGTCAAGGTGTTCAAAGTTGAACCTGACCATATTCGAATGCCTCATCTCCACACTATCCAAACCTAAACGTGGAAGATCGAAAGTTTGATTTACAGGCATGATTACTTCTTGTGAAAGAATGATGACTTTTTTCTTGATCTTCGCCTCAAGAGCGTATTGGATAACTTCAGGTGGTTTAGCAGTCGCGACTATGGCTTTCCCATTTTCAGGGTCGAATGCCACTAACTCGACACCACCAATTTTGCTCAATGCCTTTTGGACTTTTCTTGTACAACCATAACAGTTATGAAAGCCAACTATCCGAAGACTTATTGTCATTGGAAATGTCTAGTTACAAGAAATTAACCAAAACCGAAATATTTGAGAACGTTTTAAGGAGATCGATATAAGTCTTAATGTAGAAGAAAATATAATTTGGTGATAGAAAATGGGTATTCGATCGAGGTATATATATACAAGAAGATTACGAGTTTACATGCATAACATTTAGAAAATATATTTTGTACGTTCTAAATAAGTTCTTGATCCTTTCGTTTGATTTTGTTCGTGGTGCTTTACGGCCTTTACCTCTCAATTAACTAATAACTAACTAGACGTGTAACGTGTTTCAGTTATTTAGCAAAATCATATAATAAACATATATACTTAATATATTTCCCTTGTTATTTTCATGTATCTTCTATTAAAATGACATTATTACAATCTTTTAAGACATAGTTTCCAATTAGTTCTGAATTGACAATTAAAATCAAATTTGATATATGACGTTCGATCTAGATAAAAAAAAATTGTATATATTTTTAAGAATTAAACATAGACCATAAGTTAACATGTACTTTTATTTGGTTTGCTGTTAAAATATAGAAATGATATGATTGTATTTTAATTTAGAGACTGATTTATTTATTTATTTTGTTTTTATGAAGATTGTATTTTAATTTAGAGATTTATTTATTTATTTATTTATTTTGTTTTTATGAAAGAAACTAAATCAAAGAACAAAAATTATTATTCCTTTAAGTACCATATTCAGGGCCGGATTTGAGGGTGTGCAGGGCGTGCAACCGCACAGGGCCTCCAAATTTTCGAGGGCCCCGATGTTATAGATGCAGGACTGATTTTATTCCGCGTTTAACGTAATACGGATGAATATATAGTCTTGAACCTAAGGTTTTTGGGGTTATATTAGTGGAACAAGTGTTAGTTTTAATCGATTTATAAAAACACAGAAAACAGAGTTGCAGACATGATATACGAAGCTGAGGAAGATGATTACTATGGGCATTATTCACTTGTACACCCTAAAGTTTATATGTTCTACACTTTCATCTTAGTTTTAAAGTTTCATTCTTAAATAAAAGTACAAATGGTTTACAGATTAACACTTTCAACCCATGTTTATAAATATTCTTGGAGTTAGTCCAACTATTTTTATAAACTAATATTTAATACATTCTTTATAAAAGTGTTTTATATGTGGTCGAGTGGAATATTGTGATAAATTTAGCCATTTTATGTACACCTTTTTTTTTTTCTTAAAATAAATAAATAAAAATCTTATGGATACTTGCATTTTTAATATTTAGTTAACATATAATTAAAATCACGTGTTTTTTCGTTTTTGAGAGGCCTATATATTGTCAGATTGGCACAGGGCCTCCAAAATCCACGAGACGGCCCTGACCATATTGGAAAGGAATTTGATACTTTAGAATATTCACGTGTATCTTTTAATAATTTAGACATCTTGACTTTCGGTCTATGTAACATATGTCCATTTCCTTATAGGTACTTAGCAATTTTCCCTTCGTTTACCTAGATGATTTTAACAACTCAAAAAACTAACACGTCAAGATATTAAAACTTTCAAACGTACAAAATTTTTATTTATATTTTACAACAAATTAATTAGAACGTACATAATTAGTTAATTACACACAAAATTTACAAGTACACTGTACACACGTATATACATGCTCGCATAATGATTAGCTAGAGTACCCATAACTCTTTTAAGAAAAACAAATTAACAATCTCACACTATATACATGACAAATCTATCAGTGATGTTCATTGTTCGGGTGGATACCCATAAACAAACTCATCTTCTTCTTCTGCCGAGGACATTGGCGGGGCTGACGGGTATACGGTGGCCCGCCAGGCTCGTGGCAAATGTCGTGGACTTGCAGAACCAACATCTTCCATATGAAAACCATTATTCCTTCTAGGTTGCTGTGTAGCATAGGGTGGGTTCGTCCGACGGTTAAAGGTGATCCTCATTGTACTCGTATGTGTAATCTCTACACTATCCAAGCCCTCTGACAATCTCACCACATCACCTAAATCTTGAATAGTGAAAGTTGGTTGTGCTGGTATGATAGAAGATACAATAGAACTAGCAGGGTTTTGGTTTATCGGGACAATAGCTTCTTGTGGTACAATTTCAACTGGTTTCTTCATTTTACGTTCCAGGTGGTGTCTTATTTCTTCGGGGTTCCTAGTGCTTGAGACAATGGCTTTCCCATTTTCGCTGTCGAATTCCACCAATTTGACTCCTCCAAATTTACGCAGTGCGTTCTTGGCCTTTAGTGTACAGCCTTCGCAGTCGTGAAAGCCGATTATTTGTAAACTAGTTGTCATTGAAGTTTTTTTTATAGATGAAATAAACAACCAGAATTTAACTTAGAAAATTTATGGAGACAAAGAAGTTTTTATGGGTGATAAAAGGGTGAATGAGATCGATCGTTGTATATATAAGACGTGAGTTATTTGTTCCATGCATGTTAGTGACTTACCAACTACGCAATTCGAAGAAGATTACGGGTCCAAATAACGAATAAAAAATGGTGTCTGTATGTTCCTTACAAGTTCTTGGACTTTTCGGTTAAATTTGTTGGTGTTTTTACCCCTCAATTAAGGGCGGGCCAGTGACGTTACAATATACGATTTATTCAATTTAATTGCACGTTAGTCATAAAAAAATATATATTATAAAGTTTCTTACACTCCTGTTGTTCTATTTTCGTCTAATTTCAAAGTGACCATACAATTCAAAATTTATTATAAAGTGGTGTACTCGGTTTCGTGGAAATGGATGAAAATGTATATTGTTTCTGAGTTACATAGACCATAAGTCAACATGTACTTTTTTTAAGGGATATCATTAAGTGAAAGACGCACACATTTTTATCATCGAAAGCAAATAAGAAGATTAAAATAACACCAAGGGCCAGGATTATGGAGACACCAATACATAAACCCCGAACTTCACATATCATCTGTAAAACATTTTGTCCATCGTATGAGCTATGAATACACTTGGACTTTTTAGGTTGATCATGTTTCAGGCCCATTTATCATATATTTTCGGATTTTGGGCCGATCATTGGCTAGCTTCTCCTTAATCTTTCAAATATATACTGTACATCAAAATAAATAAATAAATAAATAAAATAAAAAATAAAAATAAAAAGCTTTTTACAAAGAATCTAGTGTGAAAACAGGTTCACATTGTTCCCTTCATATTGCAACCTAAACCATATATGTAAAAGCCACCTCGACCATAAAACCCCGCAAATGAACCTGCATCCCATGGTAACTAAAAGCTAGTCCCTGTTGGTTTACCAAAAGGCCCGTCCGTCTTTTTGTTGGTAAAAAAACACAACGACGAAATTACTTTTAAGCCTTCATGACGTCCAGTTGTCACTCCAACTGTTCCATTTATTCCAATTATTTCTTCGTCGACATCAAAATTTATCTTCAAAAATCAACCATTACGTACAATGTCATTATAAAGGCCACCATGTAACGTTTGATCCATTTTAAGCAAAGTTTTCTAAGCACTGTATTAATTTGTTAAAACTATATGTTTGAATATAATTTTAGTCACCATATATTGCCAAAATCAAATGTCTATAATTACCTCAGATATTTTGCCACCTCTGTAACCACTAGCACCACCATGTTGTTTAGAAGATTGCAACAAACCACTAAAGTCTTGAGTCGTAATTTCACTATGATATTATAAAGATATGCCTTCGAAGGCTTCGATCTAATTTCACTATGATAATAACTTACGATTTGAAGCTCTAACGAGTTCTGTAATTCTTTAACAATTAATCCCATAGTTGGGCGCTCTTTACGATCCTTTTTCAAGCATTGATATGCAATTCTAGAGAATGTAGGCAACGAATATGGCTTCATTTGCTTAAGTAGATTGGGGGCAATAATTTCATCTAGTTTTCCCTCTTTGTAATGAGGTTTTGCTAATCTAGATAAAAACCGACGATCATCATGATATTTCAGTGACAAATGCAAACCTTCCACATAAAACTTCAAATAGTACCACACAAAATGAGTACACATCAGATTCTTTCGTAAGTACGTCAGTGGTTGCATATAATGGATCGATATAACCATGTGTGCCGCATGCATTGGTGACAAGAAAAGTAAACTCTTGATTTGTTGGACCTATTATAGATAACCCGAAATCAGAAATCTTAGCTTCCCAATTCTCATTTAACAGAACATTAGAGCTTTTTATGTCACGATGTAACACTCTATGCCCTTCTCCACACCACTATGAAGATAATCAAGTCCATGAGCAGCGCCAAGACATATATGAAGACGTTGCACCCATGTGAGATCCGTGGTAGCCAAGTACTTATCAAGGCTTCCACGAACCTCGTGCTCATAAACAATAATTTTCTCATTATCTTCGTCACAAAATCCAACAAGAGAAACTAGATTCTCGTGTTTGTACCTAGCAAGCATTGATATCTTCATCAAGAACTCATGTTGTCCTTGCCCACGTGTCACATCTAACTGTTTTACAGCAACCATGGTGGCTGATGAAAGTATCCTAGGCAAGGTCTCAAGTTCGAGTCTTATCTAGGGCGATAGGGTTTCCTTCCGCGTGTGTAAAGGGAAGGGTTCATTGCCTGCTGGGCTGGACCCATCCTGGTTGTGTGGCTCGCTACGCCTTCTGGGCTAGGGGCCATGTAGCCACAATTGCCGTCAAAAAAAAAAAAAACAATAGATGGGGGTGTTAAATAATTGGCAACAACTTTATATCTTTTTCCAAATAATGATCTTGTCAATTACTATTAACCAGCAGGGTCGTCCCATTGATTTAGAGGGCCCGGTGCGAAATCACAAATGAGTCCCCCATAATTCAAGTCTTTCACTCTTTTTGTATGTGACCCAAAGTTTGTCTTCTGTTTTTTGTATGTGGCCTGGTTCAACTTTGATAATATTTAACAAAGACACTAAAAATTCTAAACGTTTATATATAAAACGTTTATTAAACTAAAATTGGGGGCCCCTTACAAAGAGAGGGCCCGGTGCGATTGCACCACTTGCACATGCTAATCGCCGCCACTGTTAACCAGGATGCCAAATTGGACTCATCTATTGAAGTATGGTTAATATAAATAAATTTATGGTTGCAAACAAATGAGTTAGCTAAATGGGTCGATGTGTTTTGGTGTACCTGTAGCAACTTATATATCTCACTTATAAACTAGAATAATAGGAATTAATGTATGATATTCATTTTGGTGGTACCTAAACTAGAATATCACTAGTTAATAATTTAACCTTTTAAGTATAAATGAAGATATCAGTCAACATCAGTTCAAAAGCTTGTTAAAACTGGTTAGTTTCTTAGTACTCTGACTTGTCTAAGTCAACCTTTGACTTTGGAGTATATAAACCAACACTACTCTACACTTTTCTAGGTACACACATGACAACGCTTCCCTTGAAGTATTTTTAGCTATCAAGCATATATAAAATACAAATTAATGAACAGTTATTGGCATGCTAATTGTTATTGGTATTCCCTGCTTTGATGTCTCGAACTCGCCATTGTCTTCAAAACACAACCTAAGCTGTGGATGTAGGATTCACAATGGCCATTAAAACCAGCAAACGAACCCACGTCCCATGATTCTGAAAAACGTATCTCTGTGTCTTTACCTGTCTCCTCATTAAAACGTACACATCCACTTTTTATATCCCGTAATGGTCAAGTTGTTTATTGGATGTTCCTGATATTCAAATTGCTTCTTTGTCTGCCTCAGAATTCATCTGTCAACGTTAGTAATTGGGGTTAGGGTGATGATACTCTTGGATATCTTCACGAATCGTGTAAGTTCACTTTCCGTATAAAGTATTTCCATGTTTTTGGTGCTTGGGTATCACAAAATCCTTTTCGGGATAATTCGGGAAGAACACTTCGTTTCTAGGCACAAGAGAACGAAGCAAGACAAAGAGAATTGTGTGAAAATCGAATATTTTGAAGAGACCAGTAAGTCTGTTAAATAACAAACAATTAGACAGTTAATGTAGGTTAAATTCGGTTACAAACCGAATGGTCACAACCATTCACCAACAGACATGTCGGTTGGGTTTTTGGCGGGAAAAATGTGGGTAACCAGGTTGGAAAAACACAGGTAACCAGGTTGGAGCATCAAAAAACACAACCCTTCACTAGCAAGGGGCGCAGCCCCCTTGACCCCCGCATCTTTGTCTGGACGAAAACACATTAGCTCAACTAGTGTGTGCTCCACATTTCCCTAAGTTATAGTTCCTCCTTGGATAGTTTAAATGCACAGAGATGTCATGCTTAAAATGTACAAGTTATAACTCATTTCACATCCTCACTTATATAACCTGCACTTACTGATGAGAACTTCATTTTTGAAACCTGTTTTTTAGTCCATTTTCTTATTAGCCTTCAATCTTCTGGTTCATCTTTAGTTCTTTCAAGAAGTGTTTTGTTTCCTTTGAAATTGTTGATTGTTGGTATCTAATTAGGTGTTGCAAAAAAATGAAGTGCGTTACTTTTAATTGATGCAATTTCTCTCTGGATTATGTTTCTACAATATTGCATGTATGTGAAAATCCAATATTGCAAAATATGAATCCATTATGGGGAGTTTTAATCTAACTCTTATGAAGATACTTGAAGTCTTAGGTTTAACCCTCACTACGTAACATTTTGGGCGTGGCAAAGGAAATGGTTCAGAAACTTTTAGGTATCCAGTTGGCTGCATATATCTCAGTCAAGGACTCGGCTTCTTTTCATAACTTGAACACTCATCTCATTACCCATTTTATTTTTTGGGTAAAAGGTCAAAGACCAGGTAAATATATTACTCCAAAAAACGTTTAAGTACAAAGGATATGGGTGATTCTCATATCTCAGCCCGTTAAATAGGCGTAAAATCTTACATAACAAGATACATCCTATTCTCTAGACAAGAAAATAAGCCACTACTCAAACGATAACATTAGAATCCTATGAAAACAAAACTACTTCCTACCAAGGCCTTTGAGCTTGATACCATACGTGTCATAAAGAGCATCCAAATTCCCTGGAAAATCGTAGACTTGATCCGCATAGTCATCATAATCATCTTCACGGTCACAACAGCCACTAAATAGGTTCATTGACTCATCAAAGGTATTCACAACCTCCTCAATCTCTCCCACCTTATAGAAAGGGTTAACCCTCTTAGTAGAAGAAGTAAATGGAAAATCCTTTTTACCCGGATACTCAACCTTTTTAATAGGATTACCATCATTATCTACAAGGGTAGCTTTCTCATCAATAAATAGCTTTTTAAGCTCTCCAATTTTCACAACAATAGGGGTAGGACCAACCACGGTAGCTTCCATTGAATCAGAAACAAGTGGTTTATGCAATGTATTACTAGTCTTTGGGACTCATTCTTCTTTTCTTCCATGGTACTACCAGCCTCCACATCCTTATACACTTCCTTAGTAGGAATACCAACTTCCTTAGTAGGAATACCAAAGTCATCAGTATCATCCATATTAAGGGCATCAAACTAATTAGATGTAGCAACCTTCGTTCCACTCGTACTAGCCACATCAGCAGCTTTATTCTTAGCAACATCCACTTTCTTAGGTTCAAGAGGAGGCTTTTTGGGTTGATATTGAAACTTCTTACCCACAACAGTTTTAGTAAACCCTCCCCGAGACAGTTGGACCACTTTGCTTTCCCTTCTTCTTGTTATTGACAGTTTTGAAACCATCATTAACAATCTGAGTAGGCTGAACAGGAGGTAAAACAGCCTTCGGACAATCAATCATAGTATGACCAAAGAGCTTACACGTATCACATCGAGGAGGTTTCCACTCATATTCAACCCGAATCTTCTCAATAGTCGAACCCTTCCCGCTAAGTAAAGGTATCTCAATGGTGAGGATCTCCTTAAGCACCTCATCCGACTTAACTTCAATCAAACATCTAGCCAAACTGCTACGGCCCCAAGATTCCTTACACATTTGGCTAGTATAAGCGTCTAACATTTTCGGAGTACCAATCAATGTAGCAAGAAGACTAAGGCCATCATCACAGAACATAGAAATGGGAACAACATGGAACTTAACCCATACCGTGATATAGGTCAAATCCTTTTTAAGCAGATTAGTGTTCAATGTCTAATTTTTAAGAATGATGGGCACATTCCTAATCATCCACGACCCATTTTCAAGTACATCTTCCACTCCTTTCGGAGTAGAAAACTTAAAGAAAAAGAACCCCTTCGCATTAACCATCACCTTTTGGATACCATACATAGCCCATGCATTGCGCACGTAGTAATCAACAACCGGAAAAGCAATCCGTTTACCAAGGAAGTAACCATATAGGGTATTATCAAATCGAGCATTAACCTCTTCAATCACTTTCATAGGAACGGTAAGGTCCACTCCATTAGTTTTGTTACTACATTCTAACCTACAAAAATTAGATTTATGCTTGGTAGGATCATTAGTCATAACACCCGCATACGAAACCGGCTTCACACTTGGTTAATTCGTAGTTTGGGGCTGTTGAACAACACTTGAGGAGTTAGGAGTGTTGTGACCAGAAGTTGCATCCACATTAACATTATTACCAGGATTAATCATATTCTCATGTGTGCCAAAATTCTGTGTAAGCATAGCAACACCAAAACTAGACAAAGGTTGAGGATCATTCATAACATGACTTGAATCAGCATTAGTAGTCGCATGAGCCACACCACTTTTATTCTTAACCACAGAATGTGGTTCACTGTTATTTTCCTCTCCCAACTTCGACATCACATAATCAAAACCCATAAACAATAGAAACGCACATAAAAGGAAACAAGAAGAAGTTACCATCAGATCTTCAATCACAACGAAGAAAAAAAACCCTAGTTTAGCAACTAGGGTTTATGAGCCATAGAAGCGCAGATGTTAAACCATGATTATGTTGAATAATGATTGTGGTATATAAAACAATAAACCGACTATGAAACCCTAACTTAGCGATAAAAAAAACCCTAAGAAGAATCAGAACCGACAATTAATCACACTAGGTACAATCTATGACTTAAGAAAGATCATAAACAGGATATAATCAAACTTAATTCAACATAGTAGAGGGGAAATCAAGGATCGATTACTTAGAGTTAAAACGATTTAGGGTATAGGTTATTCTACAAAGTCGCCTGAGGGGTTGGGAGTTTTTTGTTAGCTAATTGATTTGATATGCAGTTTCATTACCCATTTTGGTTAGTTTAGGTTATAAAAGACTAGCAGGGTACCCACGCGTTGCGGCGGCGGGTACCCTGTAACTAAAACTTTTGGCGAGCGTTTTTTTGGATTATACGTTTTCTGTGATTATAACTTTAAGGATGATGAGAATTTTGGATTGAAATAACTTTATGAGATATCAAGGTATTTCATATAAAATATCAAGGTGTATGCGTGATGTTGCAAAAGTATAGAGTTAGTACTCGTTAATATTAGAGTAAATTACATAAATGGTCACTATCGTTTGTCTATTTTTTCACATTTAGTCACTGAACTTTTTTTTTGACATACATGGTCACTGAAGTTTCAAATTGTTACTGAAAATAACTAAAACACACAATCAACATTGGGCCTTTAAGTAATAAAGTATATAATAATCCTAATATTTTAGAAAATAACTAAAACACACAATCAACAAAGAAATATATTTTTTGTAATCTAATGTCTAAAAATAGTAGCTTATTAACAGATACAAATGTTGTTTCTTCAGTGTTAAGTGTTATCAAACAACTATAGATTTTTTGATGTTGATAGTTGATAGAGATACATGGTAATTTGTTAAATTTTATAAGTCGTAAACTCATATATTGCAATGTATATTCAAGGATTTAGGGTAGTTCATGGATTCTGATATGTTGCTTGCTTGATATTTTGGGTTTAAATGCAAGCTTTCTCAGATGTAATAACTATTAAGTGGCATTATGCATTGAATATTGATATTTTTTTGTTATTTAAACTGCATAAGTTGTCACATATGTTATAAAAAAATTTAAATGTATAGTGCGCCTCATATTTATGAATCCTGCGCCTTGGTTTGTGCATCGACTCGAGGCTCTTTGACCCCCTTTGCGCCTTGAGCCTTTTAGACATTGAGCTGAACTTACAAAATGACATGGTAACACAACCATTAATATTTCAGCATAAGATTAAAAAATAAATGGATCTAAATTATTGACTTTCATAAATATGGTTCATCTTTATGTACAAACTTTAACTACTACATGTTTTGTTTGTGTATCACTGTATATGAACTTTTATCACATACATCAAACATTATTATAAACCAAGAATCATAACTAAAAAAAACCAAAAAATTAAGCTATTTGTTTCTTAATTAAAAAAAAATACAACATTGAAAAATTAAAAATAAAAACAACCCGCGCACATGCGGGCAATATAACAAGTCACTTGTATAAAGTGATTTCTTGAGATGAGATCAATATAGATCTCATATTTGCCATAGAACCAATGAACCAATCATAGCCACCAATTTTTATTTTCACCTTTTTTTAAAAACAAAATATTTTGCAAACGGTAAATCATCAAGCTACAAAAAAATACCATCCCGACGAGAATTAAATGATCTTTCTATAGATATGCATTATATACTTTCGACGAACTTTTTTTTTTTTAAATTTCCGCCCAGAAAAATCATATATGATTTTTAAAAATCATATATGATTTTTCTGGGCGGAAATTTAAAAAAAAAAAAGTTCGTCGAAAGTATATAATGCATATCTATAGAAAGATAATTTAATTCTCGTCGCGATGATATTTTTTTTTGTAGATTGATGATTTACGGTTTGCGAGATATTTAAGTTTTAAAAAAAGGATGGAAGTTTATTTTTTTTAATTTTAATAAAAAAATGAGTGGTTAAAATTGCTTGATGGGTTCTATGGTAAAAATTAAATCTATAAAGAACTTGAGTTGAGATCCATGAAGAACCCATACATGCCATAGAACCTATCAACCAATCATAGCCACCCATTTATATTTTCCACTTTTTTTTTCAAAACAAGATATCTTGCAAACGGTAAATCTTCAAGTTACAAAAAAAAAAAAATACCATCCCGACGAGAATTAAATGATCTTTCTATATATATGCATTGTTATAT